>NNCF01132185.1:18692-264565 GCA_002313205.1 Laupala kohalensis
GGTCTTAACAAACACGACCGTTTCATAAATATAAATGCAGGGAAGTGTTAAGATATTTAATTCCTTGAATAAAGGTTTACAAGAGTTTCGGGGGTGAGATTTACAAATTATCCGAACTATCCTCTTCTTAATTCTGAAAGTTTGAATACTCTGACCGTAATTACCCCAGAAGGTAATGACATAACGTAAACGGGAGTTAACGTTTGCAAAATAAACGCAACGGGAAATACGTGGACTAACTGCGTTAACTAAGATTCGGAATGCGTAACACAATTTGCTTAATTGGGAATTAAGATTGTCAACGTGACAATTCCATTTGAGGTTGTCTTGAATATGNTCAGGTTGGTGATTGTTTTAATAAATAATGCAATGTAGCACATGAAATTGTGGCATCCACTTTCACTTGTGACTTTTGTATCAGGATTAATTAAATTAGTTTTAAAAATGTATATTTCTCAAATAAAATGGATATTAAAAAACTTAAGTTAATGTAAAATAATTATTAAAATATGTAAATAGATGAAATATATATATGCGCCCCTCGTGCCGCGGTGTCAGCATGATTGCTCATCCCGGGTTCGATACCCGGGCGGGGCAAGATAAAATTTGTAGCTCTTTGTATCCATGTCCCAGTTTGATTAGCTGGGATTTACAAAGAGACCGACCTCTGCGACTAACAACCGCAGTTGTAATCGGATACAGTGCTCTGGATCATATCTAATCGCTGCCCGATCTCGGTTATTACGACGCTATTAGTGAGTAAACTCAAATCAAAACTGAGCCTTACTGGTGGTCGTCTTTCGTGGTCCTTAGCTGGCCTGATCGATATATATANTATATATATATATATATATATATATATATATATATCCCCTTTGTGGCCACGGTGACAGTGTGATATATTTTCGACCAACGAGGACCACGGAATAATGAGTTCTAGTGAGGCTCAGTCATTGCTTTGAGTTTACTCACCAGAAACATCGCTGAATTTGAGATAGGAGGTACAGCGTCTAGATAGAATCAAGATTGCTGCATCCGAGTATTACAACTCCGGTGGTGGGTCGCAGAGGCGCGGTTGCTAGCAGCAGAGGGTGAACTTTTCATACGCCACAGCTCTTTAAACAGACAGAAACGAAAAGCTACAAATTTTATCTTGTCCCGCCCGGGAATATATTATATACTTTTTCTATTACTAAATTTAAATGAAGATTTTTGGGGATGAACTTGAAAATTTAATTATATTATTTTATTGGAATGATCAAAAGAATTTCTGAAACAAAAAGGCTGTTATAATAAACATTTTATGTTTTACACCACACATTATAGTTGAAAAAGAGTAAACAACAATGTTTGTCATTACAGTAAAAATCATAAAATAGTATTTGTAACAATCTTTTTTTAAGGTGTTCAGTAAAAATGTTTTACCAAAGTGATGAACATTGTTTTTGACTCTTTTTTTCAATTCTGGGGTGCACATTATTGCATGGAAAATCATTTCTCTGAATATGATAGCTAACAATTACAATGTTATTTTTTTATTGTTTGTTACAAGTAAAATTATGACATTGTAAAAAAAGGTTATGGTTGCCTACTGACTAGTCACACACAAAATTTAAAAAAGCATATGACATACAGTGAGTAGGTTATAGGCCTAATATATAGCTAAATGTATGTTTTGTTACCATATTTTCCATTTCCACAATGTCTTGAAGTAAGCCCTATGTGCTCGCATGGCCATAAGCCAAACTTCTGTCAATTGTCTGTTAAAAGACAGGTCTCATACTATGAAATGCAAGTCAAGTTCCACATTGACCCTCAGTGCACTGAAATACAGTCACCAAAAGGACCTTTTTTTTGTTTCGTTAGATACAAAAGTAGCAATTTTTCGGCAGCACTGAGGGTGAGCCATGCATCAAATGTGCTAATTAAGTTAATACTGAGTAGTACTACACAAGTTTAAGCCCAAAACTGTGGCTGACCCTCAGTGCCTGGGTCCATGAGGTCTCAGATATGGTGCTTTTTCACTTTCCGCAACAAACTTTGGCGAACCCTGCCAGGTGGCAATGAAGGTCATCCATGAAATTTACAAAATAATTCAATTTAGCTACTATAGGTCATGTTGTAATCACAAGAATTACTTTGGCTGATGCTCAATGCACTGAGATAATAGAATACAGAAAAGTCGATTTGAGAAAAATACTGGGTTGCAACCCGCTTTAGGAATTTTTGTGGGTCACAAAATTTTTTTTTGTAAAAAAAATAGGTTTCTAAAACCATTAGAAGGAACCACCATAAAAATTTCAGCAAAATCAAAAATGGTGTGTATTATGACACCATCATTTCTGCCTCATTCTTACAAAATCTGCCTCTTAATTAAGTTCCCTCATTTCATTTGTAATAGCATGAAATTGAAGATGTTAAGGAAAGTAAGTTTTTAAATACATTAATTGAAACCAAATTACAGGTATGTTATTGTTAATAATAGAATTGAAATTAATTTGTAATTAAGAAAAAATATTAGTTTAAAAATTGGCTTCTTACCTATATTTTTTTTGCGTGTCACATCTGTTATAGTTTTGTTTTGTTTTGTTTTCTATATTTTAATTAATCATTACAGTTTCATTGTAGAAATAATTTGAGTGCCTAATTTATATATTTCTACTTCATCATAAGCTGCACCTTTATTTGACGTTTATTTAAATTAATTATTTTAATAAGAAGTAAACTTCTTAGAGATGAATTTACAACAATATACGAACTAAACAAAATCAAGTAAATGTACTTATGTATGTTTGTCCCGGTTCTAAATCCCGAATGGCATTTGGATCCAGACATATTATCTGTAATATTTTACCCCCTGCCATATTAATTTTGGCACGTTTCTCTAGGTCAAATTCCATGCAAATGTTTTCACCAAGCGTATCAACAATGGATAGCATCTCTGTTATCATTTTTTAATTTCTGAAGTACAGCTTTAAATTGTCCATGTACAGGAAATGTTTCAAAAATTAACTTAACTAGTCAACTATTTTCATTAACTTTCCCAAGACTAAAATCGTAAACTTCCATGCAACTTACTCATGAACAGGCATCACGAGGTGTAACAATTGCCATAAGAGATGTCTTCCTGTTTAAACAACAGTGCAGGGTCAATTCACAAACAAAATTCTGTTTATCATTGAATTTACATACTGTATTGTCAACATAATGAAACCACTCACACAATGTAGATTGAAACTTATGGTACCACTCACACAAAAGTCAGTTTGTTCAAAACAAAAACAACTCTTAAAAATTCATAAAATTAAAGTGTAAGTAAGAAGAAGGGCAACATCACAAGGATAATAGAAGATTAATATGAACATGAAAATCCCTATCATTTTAATACAAAAAGTATATTCATTTACAGTACATTATATCACACAACATTGTTTTGACTGTGATTCTCAAACATAATAAACAATGTAAAAATTTAACACAAAATAAAACAAGTTTTGAAAATTATATTGAAAAAACATCAGTAATTAGGAAATCCATTGATAAATACAATGTACTGGAACCACAGAACTACATTTCTGGAAACTCCTTAAAACAATTTACCAATTCTATATCTAATGACTATATTTGCCTTGAGTAAAAAATAAGTATGTATATTCACTATACACTGTAAAACAGATAATTCACTTCTGAGCACAGAAAAGAATAAGAATCAAAAGTAGTGTGTATCAAATAAAGTTATTGATAATTAGGCAAGTACCCCAGATTCTACATCTGTTTGTTTTGTAGGAAATAATTCCCAAACATTAAGAAGAAATTGAAAAATATTCACTTATCATATCACATTTATTTTTTACAAGAAAGGCAATTTAATTCGAGTAATTTACAAATATGAAACCTAAATCTGAAAAAAAATTATGTCATCCAAATATTAATCATAAAACAATCCCAAGAAAAAAATGTTAATAGAAATTAATAGTTTTTCTTCACACATTCAGCATTATTAAATGAAATGAGATATAATAAACAACAAAGAATGAAATGTAATAAAATTTAATTATTTTTGTTCTTATAAATTTAGGGAAATAAATGGGGAATCCATATCCAACATGCTGTAGTGAACAAACCACAGGATATTAAAATTGAGAGAGAAAAAGGCACACACCTGCTTCTGATGTGACCATGCATAAGCCAAAGCATCAACTACACCTATTGGGTACATCAATTAATGACAATTACATAAATTTTAATAATAATTGATAAATGAGAGCTGAAGTACTAAAACATACATTATAAGTGTCGGACATGGCAGCCTCACATAATAGTGAAGAACTTGTTGTCCCAAATGGCATCCCAATCAATGACCATGTTTACTAGAGTCCATTTAAACTTCTATGAATTAAAAAAAAAGAAATTGAAGGAGAACATATAGATGATTTCTAAAAATTGCTTTTATCACTTTATTCTTAATATAAAATTTCAAAACTTCATTTAAAAGTAGGTACTCTCCATTCTATTACAAATATCAAACAATAAATACAACTGTGGATATTTGTATAGGAAAAAAATTTACTCAACACTTCAGATAAAAAAGTAAAAAATATTCATACACACATCTACATTGTGTTTTCAACCATTTCATATAATTAAAGGTCCTATACATTTGTTATAACCAACAATAAAACATTAAAATAATTAAAAAACATTTTTGATAGAAAAATCATGAGAAAAGTTAGAAAACAAAGAAATAAAATACAAAGGTTCAGAATTTTTATATTTTACTAATAACTGTTTAGTTACCTCATACAATTATAATGAACACCTCACCCTTGCAGTCAGAAACTGCAGAAGTGTGGCAGTAATAAAGAAATCAAGAAAAATAATTTAGTAAGGTACATTACTAGAGTGGCTGACAGTCCTATTGAAATTCAGTCTCCCAAGTCTCCTCCTATAGGTCTCAGTCAAAACTTGCTCCAATGTTAAGTATGATTTTTCTGGGGTGTAATGACATTACTTCTGTGCATGTAGGAGAGAGAGTGAGAGGAAAGAATGTAGAATATGTCCAGGGACAGAAAGGGATGGAACTTGAGTGTGTGCATCTCGTAACTGGTCAACCACGCATTCTGACATATCACAACAGAAAAATCACACTACTGAGTTCTTTCATTTGGATGTAAAAAGACATTCTTAAGAGAAACTAAATTTCAATATTTCACACAAAAACATTTATATATTTTTTCTGAATATGTGAATACACAAAACAATGAGGGGAAGTAACGCTTATTACAGCAATCAAGATTTAAAGAGGGCAAAAGACAAAAAAAAATTCAATTTCCTACCAATACATAGCGCATAGATATTATTAGACAGCTAAATAGCAAGTGTAGAAGGTATATTATAGAACCCTTTCCAGATCACTCATTGCAATAAGGCAAAATCATATACAGCAATTAAAAAATTTGGGGAAACAAATGCATCACTAGCAGATTATTTCACAGATTCAATACATCGTATATAATTTCCTTACGTGAAAATTTAAAAAGTTATTTCTTTGATTAAAATAAGAATAGCAATCAAAAAAGTTTCTGACACAACACTTTACTATTCATGATTTCCATCATGACAAAGAAATGAAGATACTTCTGAAAGTGACCCAACTCAGAGTGGTTAGCTTTCATTATCCAAAGGAGAAACATTAAATACCAAATATTTACAAAGTCAGCAAAAGTGACTTAAGATCCACAACAGGTTAAAATGCACCGAAACCGAATTACGAATCTGAATACCATTTTAGCTACCTCCAAACAACACCATACACATTTCATTGAACACTAAATCATCCTGAACAGATACTATACAATGTTATTTGAGTTGAACTCTCAAAGTGCACCATTTCTTTTCTTACTTTACTGTACGTGACTAGCAACATACTGGAGAATAAGAATATCTCAGTTCCATACAATCATTTTCAACAAACTTACAGTAAATCCCATTAATTTCAGTCAGTTCGTTGTTTTTTTAGTCTTTCAATTTAACGGAAGACCAGTCACTATATACAAGTAGCAGCCATCACACTTGAAGTTAATGAATGGTTTACTCATATTTCAGAATCATTAGATTTGCAGAAATCCCATTTGTCACTTCATGGGAACATCCTCAAAAAATGAGATGAGTTAGTTTGTTGTATGCTGTTCCAGTTGCCTCTTGCCCACAAGTTTGACCCTAAAACACAAAACAAATGATTAACTTTGCACTAATATGGTCCCAGTATGACAAAGATTCACTACTAAAATAATTTGAAAAAAACCTACTATGTAAATGAAGAAGGGTTACCACCACTTCAGTCCCGTATTTAGTGACATTTAGTAAAGTGCATAGAATCCATTACGCAAAAATATCACCTCAGATTATCATATTTTCAAAACTTCATAAATTAACTTTGTGGCACATGTATCACCTTACTTTGTTATTAAGTAAACCTTCAAAACATTTCAGATTGAAGCACTACAGCAAATACAACAATGACATATGTATAAAAACTCTTATAAGGTTACCTTCATCTTTTTAATTTAACCTCACACATTAAGACCCTTGCATATCTGGCAACGTGACATTACAATACATACAGAATGTTTTCCAAGGTAAAACTCTTTGCATGGGGGTTGATAACACTTGTGAATAAAGAAAATCCACTGTACTTATAATTTCAATGAGCACTAGGCTGTAAACATTACACAATTTCGAATTCTCAGAGGTTTACTAAAATGTAATTTATTCATTGACAAACCTGTGCAAAACAAAACATATGTACAACAAAACCCTGTTTATAATAACTGATTATTGTGATTTGTAAATCTAAATATATCTTCACGACTGTCCTAAAATATTGGAACAGGAGGTCACCTAAAATGAAACAGACTTTTAGTGAGTGTTACAGCTAACGCCCACACATTGCATGCATGTGGGGAAAGTTTTCAATCCCATTAAACACAGCATTTTGTTGCGTTTGTCCAGCATTATGATGACAAATACTTGAACAAGTAAAAGGATTCACACATCAGATTAAATGTTTATTTAAACAGGACAAGTATATTTTCTCCAAAAGGATGGAAATAACCAATTGATTGCCTCAGCCTGTAGTAGGTAGTTATGGGCTGCAGCTAAACCCTGGAGTTAAACACCAGCTCTATTTATAAGAGAAAATTTTGAACCAATAAAGGAAGACAAATGACAGGACATACAACTGTTCTTGCCAAAGGTTGCCAGTACACTAAATAAAAGTAATATTTCAAGGGCTCATGTTGAACACNGCCAAAGGTTGCCAGTACACTAAATAAAAGTAATATTTCAAGGGCTCATGTTGAACACTCATACAGACTGTGCGTGCAATCTGTAACCTGCCAACCAAAAGTTGCCTAATTCATTTATTTAACTTAACAACTTTTTAAAAAGACATTACTTATTATCTTACATGTGTTTTGACTACTTTTAGAATTTTCTTTACATACAATTGATATTCACAACTTACAGGACGATAAAGTTAATAACTGAATAGTGTAAATACTAACAAAAAATTTATGCTGTGCTTCCCCCACTTTTTTACTGAAAAAAAAATTGCCCAAAAATCCGTGTGTTGACTATATTTGGAGATTAGGATGGGAAAACTGCTCATTCCCAGTTTTGTGGGTGAAAATGTGTTAAGCAAGCACAAGCCATACACAGAACGCAATGTATAACCAATAGAAGTAACTTATGAGCAACAAAAACTGTTGAAATAATAAGAAATGGTAAACAATATCGTGATGAACAATCACCACTTTGATCATCGATTGACACTCAATGATGGCGGGATTTGAGGTTCACTTGTAGTGTCACCGTAACAGCACCATATTATCAAGAAATGAGGATCTTTTTAGACACAATGAAAGATGGGCTATTGAAGAAGCTTTGAGGCAAACTTTAAACCGCGAGTTCTAAATTACACTTAAGACACATGGAAAAAAAAGAGTGGCATGAGAATGCGAAGTAGAGCAGAAGTCCATGTGAATCTGATGCTGTCAAGAGAAGTTGAACTGTGCCAGACAGTTTCTCATTATCCTTATTTTCTCACTTGAAGATACAGCTAAGATACAACATGATCTTGATGTCCTTCATGCATGGTTTCTGAAGAATGACAAGGTTGTGAATGTAGATAAATGTAATATCATCACTTGTAATAGGAAACAGACTGAGATTACATATGATTACACATGAGTGAGTGGGATAAGGGACTTGAGTGTAGTGTACTCTTCTGATCAGTGCTCATATACATTTGATTGTTAAGAAAGATCATAAGTTATTAAGATTCATTAAACAACTTCTGCTGACTTCTGTAAGCACTCTTCTGTAATACATTTGTATAAAAGCTCAATCTTGCCTGTTCTGAATTATATGGTCACCTTACACTGAGATAGATGTAAATTATCTAGAAATAGAATAGGTTCCTAAGATCTTTATGTGCAAAAGTTAGAACACGCATGGCTTACCCAGATCATGATTATTCGGCTTCTTATAATATATTTAAACTTCCAATATTAAAAATGGTCAGAAAGTATTATGATAGGTGTTATGCGTTCAAAATCTTAAAAAGGTCTTGTTGATGAAGAAGAAATTAAGACCATATTCAATCCCAGGATTTTTCAACTACAACTGCAGGAGTTTGGAGATAAACATTTCAACTACAAATTTAACCCAAGGAAAATTACAGAATATGTTGCGTCAAGTAACTACCATATTTTCTTTCCATTTCCTTGTCTTTGTCGCAAATGGAATGCACTTCCATATAACACAAGAACTCAGGACATAATTAGTATTTTTAAATTAATAGTATGTGTGACTATTAGTTATTATCAGGCCTTGGATATTTATGACATGGCATTTTTTTCCCTTGAGCTTTTTCCCTGGAAAATATAAGTCAAGCATGATTTTATGTATGGTGCTTAAAATTATGCAAACTTTCACATGTTGTATGAAGTCATATTTTGGCTTCTCTAACCTCATTTGTCATTTTCCCATAATTTTTCATATTATGGTCATATTTTCCTGTGAATTTTCATATTGTGTTATATTTGTATCTTTTTATCCCATTTTTGCATTTGTGTTGGCAGTTGTCTCACAGAATGATTTTTCACATCTCCTAATTATTGTCTATGAACTTACAATTATCATTCAACTTGTGAGACCCAAAGACCCCTGACCCAAAGACCCCGTCTCCCAGTTTCATTCAACATAACATAATTAATCTGTTACCTAGCAGTGAGGTTCATAGAGACTACGGTCCTCATATGAGGCGACTCCCTCAGGAAGTACTTTGTTTTGGGCAGTATTTTCCAATTCTGGTTCACAAACGCATAGAAATCTCTTAGATTGCGGTGAACCTCACTTCTAGGTAACAGATTAATTATGTTATGTTGAATGAAACTGAGAAACGCGATCTTTGGGTCAGAGGTCTTTGGGTCTCGCAAGTTGAATGAGGATGGAAGACGGGCCTGGGAGGCGAACGGGATGGTGCAGTCTGTAAGCGCATGAGCGCGCTAAGCTCAAGGTCGCGAGTTCGAATCTGGGTCCCGTCTCCCATTTTCATTCAACATAACACAATTAATCTGTTACCTGGCGGTGAGGTTCACCGCAATCTAAGAGATTTCTATGCGTTAGTAAAAAATCTTCATCAAAGCTGCTGTAATAGTGCAGAAATTCAAGGAAATGTTTCCTTCTGAGCTATTGCCTCCCCAGCCCATTCTCACATGCTGGGGAACGTGGCTAAGTGCTGCAAACTACCTGTACCAATAACAATGCTATTGAAGGTGTAAATGCATTCAACGGAGGTGAAGCTTCTTACATCAAAACTGTCAAGATGCTGTTTTAAAGTACCACACTGAAAGGATATCTTGCTTAAATCAAGCCAAATTTTAGCATAATATCAACAACAATAAACAATATACATATGTAATACTTACACTGGTTGAATAAATAAATAAATTACGAGAAACTGATGTTAAAATATGTGATGCCCTTCGAATGGTGAAAATGTTGAAAGTGAATTAAAGGCTGTACATGGTAAAGTTGGCGAATAGGTAAGTGCAAAACTTCAGGTGTGCTGGGTTGGAATGAAGAGTATTGTACTCTCTGCAAGATTAGTGATATTCTGCATGGAAGGTGGCAACGTTTCATGAAGATGAGCCTCAATTAATATGACTTATTTCAAATATGCCCCAATAACATCCTGCGATGTTGAGTAGTCTTTTTTCCATTACAAGTCAATGTTATGTAAAAATGGAAGCTCGTTCCTATTTAAAAACTTATGTATGTAATTAGCTATTGTAATTTTTTCTGATCATCCAACAAAGTGTAACGTTTATTTCATTCTGTGTGGAGTCGAGAGTTACCTCTGGATTGAGTAATTAAATAAATTCAAAATGTAATAATACAAAATAAATGTTTACTAATTTAATTATTTATGAATTATTATTGAATGTGCTAGATTTTTAAGAAGATTTTTTAAGTATATGTAACATTAACTTAAACAGTGTAGTAGTAACATTTTTAAGACTTCGAAAATGGATCCAAAAAAAGTTCGAAGTCATATTTACTGTCGTATTTTCTTACCTTTCTCAGGTCATACATGCTAGCATATTTCTAACATTTTTAGGTCATAAACATCTCTTTTTGTGTGTGTGTGTGGGGCTTTAGGGCTCATCAACATCAAGGTCATTAGAGCCCTTCATAAACATCCTGACCCTGGTTATTATGTAATTATGTAATGGTTATTGAGTTCATGAACAGTGATTATTGTAAAGAACAAAGTGCATTTTAAATATTGCAATTGGTGGGGAGGAGAAGTTGGATTAGTTACTATAATTTATTATAGACTACTACTACGATGCATTTATAAATTGATTATTATTCTGTTTTTCTTTATATTCAATATTAACTATATTTGATATTATTTACATGATTCTTGATATAATTGTATTTGTTTTTGTTGTGCATTGAATAGGAGACTACCTGGCGTATTTGCATATTCTTTATATACATTTTATGTACAAAAGAGCATTAATGTTCATTTTATTATCAATAAATAAATATACTTACCAGACCCAACCATTTCAAATGAAATTTTGAATTAGCATTTTTCTTCAGAAACACTTTTATCTCAATTCATATTTTTCTAAGTTTGGCCTACTAAAATAATGGGGGGGGGGAGCAGGCACTATAGTTGAGGGAGGGGACTACATTTGGGTAACAGGAAATCATAAACATTTGATAATTTTTCTATATTGGTTTGTAAACTTAAACAATTTGGAGTTGATTAATAAATAACATCTCCAAGATATATCTTTGTTTCAAAATTGTTTCATAGAATAAATGAATTCCAGTATTAGAGACAAAAGGTGCCTATTTACCCGACACACGCTCAATTCTCTCCAGTTCAATTTGCAAAGAATGTTCATAAATTTTGAAACACAACATTCATGTAAAAGTTAAGCACAATTGGTGAGACACAAAGTGTACATTCCCCTTGTGTAATTATACCATATTGCAGTATCTCTACTGAAGACGATGGCAGCAATTAATGAAGCTGGCCCCAAAGTGTGATATTTTCATGGATTGCAATTCACTTTATAACACTGGCTGGAGTCAGCATTAAAGAAGTTTCACAGTGAGTTAGAAAGAGTATGTGCTAGAAAGTGCATTATTTCATTGAATTATTCAAGGTAAAGCAGCATACAGCAAGAAAAATCACTACACATCTGGTAAATAATTAAATTTTCTGTCTCTCTGACAACATATGAATATAATTTCAACATTGCTATCATTTCAGCTGGTATTCCCTGATGCATGTGGTTTATATATTAAAATCTTGCTCACCTGCTTCAGACATCTGGTGGCGCTCGCCACTTGTCACGAGCATCTCTCCGAGCGTCAGCCGGTTGTAGCTGAGCACGCATGCCACCCAGCACTGCACCCGTGGCTTCAGTGGCCAACAACAAGGGTGCAATGGCAGTGGGTGGTAACTGACGCAACACTCCGCCCACAGCACCGACACAACCTTTGGATTCATGCTGTTCCCTGGCAGCTGCCACCAAAGCATGCGCTGTCTCACCCAAGCCATCGCGCACCACAGCCAGAGCTCGTGCAACACCCTCGCGCAAATCACCTGGTTCACGCGCTGTCAGTGCTGCAGAGCTACTGCGTCCCGGTCGCCCTAGATTGTGAAGGATAAGAAATCAGGCATCTTCAGTTAGTTAAGAACAATATACTTTTATAATGCAGATAATCACACAAACACAGAAAACGTAAGGGCAAACTTCAAGGAGTAATTGCAACAACTAGAAGTATTTGGGGTAAAAATCACTCNTTTTCTATATTGGTTTGTAAACTTAAACAATTTGGAGTTGATTAATAAATAACATCTCCAAGATATATCTTTGTTTCAAAATTGTTTCATAGAATAAATGAATTCCAGTATTAGAGACAAAAGGTGCCTATTTACCCGACACACGCTCAATTCTCTCCAGTTCAATTTGCAAAGAATGTTCATAAATTTTGAAACACAACATTCATGTAAAAGTTAAGCACAATTGGTGAGACACAAAGTGTACATTCCCCTTGTGTAATTATACCATATTGCAGTATCTCTACTGAAGACGATGGCAGCAATTAATGAAGCTGGCCCCAAAGTGTGATATTTTCATGGATTGCAATTCACTTTATAACACTGGCTGGAGTCAGCATTAAAGAAGTTTCACAGTGAGTTAGAAAGAGTATGTGCTAGAAAGTGCATTATTTCATTGAATTATTCAAGGTAAAGCAGCATACAGCAAGAAAAATCACTACACATCTGGTAAATAATTAAATTTTCTGTCTCTCTGACAACATATGAATATAATTTCAACATTGCTATCATTTCAGCTGGTATTCCCTGATGCATGTGGTTTATATATTAAAATCTTGCTCACCTGCTTCAGACATCTGGTGGCGCTCGCCACTTGTCACGAGCATCTCTCCGAGCGTCAGCCGGTTGTAGCTGAGCACGCATGCCACCCAGCACTGCACCCGTGGCTTCAGTGGCCAACAACAAGGGTGCAATGGCAGTGGGTGGTAACTGACGCAACACTCCGCCCACAGCACCGACACAACCTTTGGATTCATGCTGTTCCCTGGCAGCTGCCACCAAAGCATGCGCTGTCTCACCCAAGCCATCGCGCACCACAGCCAGAGCTCGTGCAACACCCTCGCGCAAATCACCTGGTTCACGCGCTGTCAGTGCTGCAGAGCTACTGCGTCCCGGTCGCCCTAGATTGTGAAGGATAAGAAATCAGGCATCTTCAGTTAGTTAAGAACAATATACTTTTATAATGCAGATAATCACACAAACACAGAAAACGTAAGGGCAAACTTCAAGGAGTAATTGCAACAACTAGAAGTATTTGGGGTAAAAATCACTCCAGATTGATAGAAACAAGAGCAACCAGGATACTAGATTATTTGAACAAATTCTATACCTCAGAAAAACTCACACTAAAGTACACACTAAAAAAAACAACTTAAAGCATCAAAATAAGAATAGGTGTTTTGTAACTTATTTAATACTTCAAAGCAAGGCCATTAATTTTGCTTATTTTGGACTTGCATATAAAACTCTCAGCTCTTTATGCAAGTAATGCACAGAAATGCAATCCAAAACACAGCATATCTATGCCATCCAAAAAAACATCACCTGAAAAATTCACAGAAGTTCATGCAAAGAAGAAAAACTAAATAAAGAAATTCTTTGTACGAAATGGGTCAGGTTCCTCCAAGTTGATGACAACAACATCGTGAGAGCATTGCGAAGTATAAGCATCTTCATACTTCTGTCTTTTTTCAATACACTGTTTTCTCCCTGTTAAAGAAGTGCACATGCATTAAGAAGAAAAAAATGCTTCTTATAAATTAATGTTATGAATGTGTTTTTAACTTAAAAGTTAGCAACTCAAGAAATACAACACATTCTGATTTAAAGAGAGATAAGAAAAACAAAAACTAAAAAAAAACCCTACTATTTAAGTGCATTACAATACAAAGGTTTTTCATTCTAACAATGAAAATATTAATATATTATTTGATATATAAAATTTTTCTACACAAAAATGAATAATTTTAGTAAAAAGTAGACTTCAAAAGAAGCCTAAACTGGTTTATAAGGAATGTAACAAGTCATAATACAGTTTAAGAATTGTTATTTATTTACTTCACTGTATTTACCTACTGCTAATCATGACATACATCTTCACATTAACTACTTTATATGAAGTATATCCTACTATTGATATTTATAAGCATTTATATATGGAAGTCAACTTCTTAAATGTTGGAAAAATAGGAGTATCAATGAACTTTTATGAACTTAAAATAAATTTCAACATAACTTCCAGACAGAATGAATCATAGCTGACATGAATGTGTATCATTGAAAGTGGAAAATGCTCCATGCATTGTTCATTGGTAATAAGATTATTATTATTATCATCCTTAAATGACATTCAAATTAAATAAACATTTTTTAATATCATCCTTAAGTCTATTAATCCTTATCATATAAGTCTTTATAATCTATTAATTCTTAAGTTCTGATCATCTCAACAACCTCAACATGGTACATCCTCTAAGTACACACGTATCAAGTTAGTGTGATTCTACGGTATTATTCTTAATATAAAATACATGCGAGAGAAATTAGAAAATAAAATTTCATTCATTATAATGTACTATACATCATTTTTTAATTCTTTTATTTCACGATTTTTGTAGAGATGAAATATCACATTTTCACAAGTAAAACTTGGTTTTATGCCTTGATATTCACTTTTAATCAAATCTTATAAAATACTTCTGATATTTTACACAAGATGGAAACAAAAATCCACCACAACACATCCTCTCATTCATTCATCAAGTTCCATCCATTTTTTTCCTGTTCCACTATTTGTGGTTGTTCCGAGGCAACACCCAGGTTCATCCCTACATCATCATCAGGACTCTTTCAGTTGTCCACTATGAGAAATATTTTTTAACATTTCCCAATATACAAATTCATTTAAGAAAGAAAATAAACATTTTAAATTAGCAGTTAAATACATTCTTTGAAAAGAGTACCCAAAATTAATAAATTTATATTTTTATGTATAAATTTCAAAACATTTTTCAGAGGTTTCAATATACGATTTGTGGGATGTTTCCTTAATCTAGCGTTATTTGGAAAAAGTTTATGTTACCCTTTGAAAGACGTCCCAAAAGGTGAAATTGAAACATTTTTTCATTATTTATTATGATGCAAATATTTTGCTACGAATACGTTGTGAAAGATGAATCTCTTTAAGACAAACCAGCAGAAAATTTTGCAACATCATTTTATACCCTTCACACCTCATTTCATGGGAATTGTTCAAGTCTATGTTCCCTTTAAGTGAGTTCTCTTGAAATATTCAAGAAAATGTTTATGTAACACCAAAAAATTCTCATAATTATGAAAAAGATACTGTACTGATCCTTGTATAGTTTTCTCTCTCTCAGATAAATCATCCAAAACTGCAAAGGGGACTATATTTAAACTATGAAAGAAAAAACTGCTCATTCTAACTTTGTGCAAACAAATTAGTTTAGCAAACAAAAGGCGTATACATTAAATAACACAAAGCCAATAGAAGTAACTTTGAAAACTATTGAAATCATAAGAACTAGTGAACTATCGTGATGTACAATCTGTTACTTGGTTCCCGATGATGGCAAAAACTGATTCAAAGTGAAAATTGAACTAGTCCATGTCGACTAGGAATGATCAATTGTCGTCATTGATCCAACCACCTAGGCAACATGCTACATGGTAAGAAAAAGATGTTTTTATTTATCAGCCATAATCTTTAAAAACTGCCACTTCAAAATGTTTCAAGGAAGCTACACAATTTGAAATTGATAAAAAGAGATAAAATAAAGAAAGGAAATTCCAAATTTTCTGAATTTGAGTGCTAACAACATAAATTATCTTACACATGTAATCTAATTTATATTCCGAATGAAGAAGAGAGAGAACTGCAAATGGGAAAAGGAGAAAATAGAAAAAACTGTCCCAAAGAATTTTTTTTTTACAATTTCCATATAAAAAAAATAGTATAAATATAGATGGTATTCGTGACAGTTTGTTGGCGGAATTCAAAATGAAATTAACTTACGCACTCTCACCAACCACTTGTTCATTAATTAAGTTAATAGTCAGTAATCAGATGATTGCTTATCAGTCAAAAGTTAACTTTAATAATAAATGGTTGGTGAGACTATGCAAGTTAATTTCAATAGTATAAATAATAAATAAATGAATAAGTATAAAGAAATAAATATTTATAAGTACGAGCAACGAAAAATATTGTAAGACAAACACCCATGAAGTTAACGAATAACACCGAGGTCATCTGTTTTCTTACAAGGAAGAGTGAGTTATTTAATTTATTACACTAGTTCACATCAGTCATGAAGATTTGTTGGAGGGCTAAGCATTAAAGCCATTAAGATCATAAAGAAGAATAGCAAATTTGTCAAAAATCATTCAACATGGTAAGATGAAGAATTGTATTCCACTTGTGAACACTTACCATGACACCGGCGTCGCCTGTGTCCATGGGATGGGGGAACTGGACGCAAAGTTCTGCGGGCTGGTCCAGGAGAAACCATATCATAAGCCAGTTCAGCTGTTGCCTGCAGAGCTGCCACAAGACGCTGAGTAAGCTCCAAGGCAGCTACAGCTGTGCTGCCAGCAAATGCTCCTGCTCCACGCCTGCAACATACTCCTTCAATTAGCCAAATTCTTCGTATTACCTTCATAATGTATAATCAATATTTCATATTGTATGATGAACAACATCTGCATAGTGGCTCTGTCCTAACAATTATGTGAAATAAATTGTGGTTTCAGTTTAGTCATCCATACGCTCTACAGTAGGTTCCTAATGTACTAATAATTTTTAACATTTTAAACCCAAGAAACTCAAATAATTGAACATTGTCAACTCAAGTGAACACTGGTTTTTAAATTGATATAATTGTATGTTTCCTAAAGCTATTGTCACAATTTTTTTTATACCCATTACAATAAATGCAGTAACTTGGGCTTGGAGGTAATACATATACTCAGATTTGCATGGAAACAAAGTGAATTATACCTGAGTCCCCTTGCAAGGCGACCATCTCGTTGGTATTGTTCCAGAGGTAAAAGGAAGAGGTCTCTGATTCCACTCCATAATTGGAGAAGTGCAGGCAAAGGGCCAACACCCCCAATTAGCCATGGTAACTGATGACGCTTTACATCCCTCAACCATTCTGAGAGTGCATAAGCCAGCAGCTTGTCAAAGCCTAGCAGTCCATGTCTGAAAGAAACATTTAAGTGTAAGAATATATATTCAGTTTTGGCTATATATTTTGTGAATGCAGATAACAACTACTGTATTTGTTTGACGAAGGTAAAAAGTTGAAAAGATTAGAGGAATGGCAATAAAAGTTGAACACTTCCCACCCCAACACGTATAATACAGTCAAAGTAGTCAAGAGACTATATGCATACCTGTGTGAAAGCCTCTTCAGTCTAAGTTCAGAACAGTTTAGTTGTCCGAGACCCATTAGTAGGCCAGCCAACGGACCATGTGACAGATCCACTCGTTTTCCCTGATAGTCCAGGCGAATAGGTACATCTGGAGCAAATACAAAGGAGCGGAAAAACACAGGCTGCGATGCTGTACCTCCAGATGTCCCTGAAAATACAACAATTCAATCATAAGCAAAAATTAATAAATAAATTTTACACAGAAGTATTTTACACACTTAACCCATTACTATAAAGGTCTCGCTTAAGGACAGACTTAATTTGCCAAAAGTAAAATTAATACTGGTCATTGCAATTTAATGGAACCTCTTCATAAATTTGTTTCTCCTAACAATGTTCTCCTGTCAAAGAGCTCATATAGGTCATTAATAATAAGCCAATAAGCTCATATCTGAGCACCAAAACTTTCAGAATACAAAAGAGAATAGTTTGAATAGTGAGTTAACCCTGCCCCCGAAATTCAGATGAACTTTTTTAGGGAATTAAATATTCTACATTTATGAAGCAGAAGCATTATTTTTAAGCATCGTCTAGGGGCGTGTTTATTGTAACAATAAATCGTGAATTTAGTGTTTTTTCAACTCTTATGATTTTTAAACACTATACTCAGAATAATCTATAGTTCGATAATAACTTGTACATGTAAATTTACAAACATATTTGCTTTAAATTACAAACATATTGACATTATATATGTATTATAACTCGCAGCTAACTTTTTATCTTATCTAGGAACTTTTGCTGAAATTTTTGAATCTGCCTCTGCTTTAGGGATCGTAATTGATGGGATGGTCCCTTGGTTGCTTCCGGAGAGTAAATTAGTTTATTGTCCTCCACGTGGTCATACGCAGTCTGTACTGTTTTTGACAATAAATTTATTTATTATTTATTTAATGATTGAATTGTTAAAATCCAACCACTGCTTTAGAAAAAACTGTCTGGCTCATGAATTATATTTATAAAATTATATTTACTTTTACTATATTTATACCACATGGAGGTCAATAATTTACTCTCCGGAAACAAGCAGAATAAAATGTAAGCAAGGGAAGGAAGAAAGGACGGAAGGAAGCAAAAAAATCTAATATTCATCTTTCTAGCATGTTAATCCCTCTTTTACAAAAAGGATTATATCATTCAGGAATTGTTTTGCATAATTCCCTTCTCAAAAATGAACTAAGTATTAAATTGAATCTCCTCAAATATGCGGTTTGAAGTACTACCATAATGAATTTACCTGAATTGACCATTTACCTGAATAGAGTCCCCCTTCCTTTTCCTAAAAGATTGCCCAAAATTCTGTGTGGGGGACTATTGGTAGTTTAGGACGGGAGAACTGCTCATTCAAAGTTTTGTGGGTAAAAACGAGTTTTGCGAATCCAAGCTGTATAAGTAATGTAAAGCAAACTCAATACAAGTAACTTTTGAGCAGCAAAAACTGTTGAAATAATTAAAACTGGTAAACAATATCATGATGAACAATTATCATTTCAATCATCGATCAACACTCAATGTTTCGGGACTTGACCCTCATTCAAATGTAACCCAAACTCGTCCATGTTGACCAGGAATGATCAAGCACTAGCACAATGGCAAGCAATTCTTTCGAGAAACTGGCATCATCTTCAACACAATGAAAGTTGGACTATTGAACAAGCTTTGAGGCAAACTTCACACTGTCAATTCTAAATTAAGCCAAGGTATATAGAAATAATGCAGTGAAACAAGAATTCAAAGTAGAGCCGAAGTCCATGAGAATCTGGCAATGTCATGATAAGAAAATGAACTGCACCAGTAAGCATTTCATTTTTAAATCCTTATGATTGTACTTACTAGAGCCAACCATTTCATATGGAATTTTGAATGATCTATCCCTTCAGCAAGAATTTGATTAATTTCATTTTTTCTTCTAAATTTTGGCTCTTAAAATATTGGGGAACTATATTTCACATTGGAGGTGGGGGTGGGGGCATAATTGGGTAAATTCGGTATGACATTAAACAATTGTACTTTTTTTTTAAATGTAGAGTATGGAAGTGTGTGTGTTGTAAAAAAAGAAAGAAAGCAAATATAATTCAATTTCAATTTTGAAAAAAAAAAATTGACTATGACGACGATTATGATTATTATGACGACGACTATTATGGATATGACTAAAATGATTACTATTATGATTATGATGATGCTGATTATAATTCATTATCACCATTATAACTCATTTTTCCTCATAATAATGTAATGAATGGATCATTAACATAAAAATCTATAATATAAATTTTTTCATTACAATCACTATATGCATTGGCTATGTGCTTCTTAGGTACTAAAAGATACCTATATACAAAATTTCAATTATTTAGAATGTGAGGAAGCAGGTTAAAATTTCAATCTACTGCACACCCAAAAGGACTTAAAATCGCAGTAAAAATTACTATTTTTTAAATACTAAACAAAAGATTTGTAAAAAATTATTCTATTTATGTGTTTCCTCTTGTACAGAGTTCAAATTTTCTGGCATATTGGAAAATGTTATAAACAGGTTTCACTGCAACTAGAAAATCACAACAAAAATATTTGTTCGAAATGTAAATCGCTCGGAAGTATGTAGGCGAAAAGTAAAATGTCAAAACTTATAATAAATTAAAATTTTGGTATCTTTTTATGTAGGGATAATTTATTTATTTTGATAAAAATTCTACTCAATAGCCAAGTACCTAGAGGTGGATGTTGAACACTGCTTGGATTAGGCGCCTTAGTCACCTGACTGAGCTCATCCTCTAACATAATAAGCAATTGCTGAGGTTCAGGGGCAACATTTTCAGGATTCAAACCATGAATGTCCCCAGGTGCCTGGTGCACAGTCATTACAGGGGGCAAGTGTGCAGGCGATCCACTAGCAGCACTTCCATTGCCCCCACTTCCACTACCAGCTGCTGACCCAGTCCGCTCACTAGCAGGACCATCCCCATCGTTCCCTTCTGTAAAAACAAATGCACATTCAATCATAATCATCATCCAGTACTCCATCTTATGTATACATTTCAATAATTCTCTGATTTCCTATGGGTGTTTTTAGTTTCTGTCACAGACTTCCAGCACCAATGGAATAGACAAGTTTTTAGAAATTGAAAAATAAAAACCCTGTGGAGCAAGACATCTATTTAATGTCATTGTTCAGTACTTTTGACACTAATTTGAAAATAAAATGAGAAAATTGCACTACAATATATATATTTTTTAAGGAAATATACTTAATACTTTTTGAGATGAAGTACTTAATACTTGTAGAAAAATTATTGCGAAATAAAGCATGGTTTTTGCATGTGCCACAAAGTATAATGCTGCAGATATAAATAACCAAAAATCAATTTTTCAAATAAATCATTATCATTTTCAATAACTGTTTACAACTGCATTTAAAATACAATTATTGCTAATTAAGGTTACTAAATTTTTTTCCAAGTAGTGGAAGTATATCACTTACAGAATCAAAATGAAAGAAAGATTTAGACAACAAAATAGAACTGTTCTATGTAAACTTTATAGCAACATTCTACAATTTTTCAGTTCAATATAGAATTGTATTATTTGCTAAAAAATATATACAAATAACAGTAAAAAGTACACTAGATATAAACACAGAACTAGTGTACATCTTATTTTGTTTATAATAATGCAATAATCATGCACTTCACTAAGAATGTAGGGTAGTAACCATTATCCTAAATTTGCACTGTAAAGAGTAAAAAGGGTTCAATTGAAGTTATGCACCATTAATGTCTAAGAACTTCTATAATCAAAGAAGGAATATAAACATCACCTGTTCCAGCCTTGCGACCAGAGATATCCGAAAAGAACTGGCATAGAAAAAGCAAGGCATCCTGATCAATATGCAACCTAAGAGGAAGCAAGGAGACTCTTAGGGAACACTCTTGAGTCAGTAGTTTGGAGTCTGGACGAACATGAACTGCCTTCACCACAATCTTAGAACAAACATTACATCCAATTATAATAATTTTTTAACTTTATAAGATTTCTCCAAGAAGGACAGACAACTTTCTGAATGAATAAATAATGAAAACAATGCACATTATTCACTATATATATTAACACAATTCAATTCAATTCAAAGAACACAATAATCTAGACAAATTCCAGGGGGCTCTTATAAACCATTCTTTAAGTCACAAGATAAATGGAAGGAGAAAAAGACATTGTTTCTATAAAAATGTATACCCCCGATTTTGTGCTTGCATAGAATGTGACCCATAACAACTACATATACTAAAATGTAGCTTGAACATGAAAGCTACCTACATATACTAGAATGTAGCTTATTCTTCTGCATTGACTGATAATGTTGTTGATAATGACAGTCAAAATATTTTATCATGACTAACTGATGTTTTATTGTATGTGTGTGTTTTTGTTTGTTTTTTTGTTTCCCAACGCATCTCGTACTTAGAAAATTTATAATGTGAAAAGTATCACTTTAATAGAAAACAATTTTATTAATTTGACTTGCAAAGTTATAAATATATATTTTACAAACATTTTTAAAACATATTTTATGAACAAAACCTAAAAAAAAAAAAAAAAAAAGTTGAACTGAGTTATGAACTACAGTTCTCATAATGGTGGATGGTCGTAAACAAAATTGATCTAGTTAAATAGATCTTAGCCCAAATAGTCAAGGGATTTAAATTTGATGTTTTTATGGTTTGTTTTACAACAATAAAACTCACCATGTTTGCATGTGATTGCCTAGGCCTCGCCTCTGAGGTATAGTGATGGAGGAACTTATTAATATCCGATGAAGCGAGGCGGTCTCTCAACTCCAAATCCCCAACGAGAAGAACTTGGCGTGATGCTTCAGGACTACTTTCTGGATAGACCTCATGTTGGAAGCGCACCTGGGAAGATAAATAATCAAATTAAAGATAAGATTATTCTAGTTGCAATGATATTACATAAAACATAATTAAGTTAAAATCACACAGACAAAAATATTTTATGATCAAATAAACTTGGACAATTTGACAATATCCTCTTTATTGAGTTGCTTAAATACTGCCTTTATCAAACATTGACATATAAAAATTAACTTCGAAAGAAGTCAATCATTCTTTCCCCAGAAGAGGGAAACATTATCAAACGTTTTCTCTGGAAACAGAAATAGGTGAAGATGTGTGTGTGGCATATTGCATTGAACTAAACCTTCAATCAATTTAGGACTCAATTCAATTAATGTGTACAATGTCTCTTATAGATTTGGATTTTGCACAACTAAAATACTACAATTATGTCAGAGAATTAATATAACTGGGACATTTCATCACACAGAAATATAACTCCCACAAAAATTAACATTAGAAAGATTTTTATTCAGAGGAACAATATTTCGTTGTTGCAAGAGATTCTTGAACAGTTCCTGTTTTCAAATGCCAATTTCAAATATGTAATCAGTTTTTCCATAATAACTATAGTTATCATGCAGTTGAAAAACATAGTTTTTAGTTGAAAAAGTGTGGCATGTCAGGTATTAAGCTTCGCTTCTTCTGGTATTGAGATAAGGCATCAAATGCTGTAGAAATCACTACACGACTTTTCACTCAGTTAATGCAAATCTCAGTCAATATATCCACTTTAATGGCAGAAAATTTGAATTTTGTACATGTGTAATTGTTTTTGAAATATTAATTTTTCATAACCTCTGGTTAATACACTGGAAAGGAATGGTTCTGTTCATGATTTGAGGCTCTTCAAGTACACAGTCCAATGCAAGTGGGTTATTAACCTCCAGACTGCAATAAGAGCACATCCTGTCAACCTCATTAACCAAAAGAGCCGTATTTCAGACACTAGGAAAAGATATAGAAGAACCTTTTTACAGAGGACAATTATCTTTCCTGCCATGATATCCCAGGTTTTCACACTGAATTAAGAATAGGTTCTAAAAACCCAACTGAGTGGAAGTTTTTCTTGATAGCTTCAAGTGCAGCCTTCAATGTGGTTTGTTTTTGTTTGTTTTTTGTGGGGCTTTAGGGCTCGTCAACATCGAAGGTCATTAGAGCCCATACAATGTGTTCTATTGCATAATGGGAATGTTTCTTGATCTATTCCAGATGATAATTCAGAGCATTTGGCAGTAAATTTATTGACAAAAAAGCAGTTACAAACTGCATAAATTTATATTTAATTAAACACAAAAAATTTAGTTCACATGTATGTATTATTATCAAAATACAGATTATTCAAAAAATATTGTTTATAAATCGTAGCTATTAAAATCAAACTAAATTTGAGATCAGTTATAACAATATATAACCACAACACATCACATCCATGACATCCTTCACATCACATCACATCCGCATCGCATCACATCACATCAATGACATCACATGAATTAATGAATTACCAAAGATTAATCAACTGTGTGGAAACTGTTAATTACATACAGGGACAACAGAAAATGCACATGGGACAACCAGTTCTATGCTCAGTATCAGAAATTGAGAATTTTTTAAAATGTTATTTTCTTCAATCTTTTCTAATAAGTGACTTTTTCTAATCATATTAATTGTTTCAGATTTTTATTCAGAACTAGATTGCAGAACAAAATTGTATTATTATTTGTAATGCACAAATAGGCATTACAAATAGCCATCCTACATAGACTAGGTCTAGTACTTCATAAAACTAAATAATACTTATAATAAGCAATGACTACCTACTTCAAAAGATTTTTATAGTATAGTACAAAAATGATAAAAAATATAACAATAATGAAAACTTAGATCAACCAATATTCTGTATGAAAACATGAATGTTTACTTTTATGTAGCAAGTCTACTTTATTTACCCGTCTTGCGAATTCCAGCCTTAAGTCACAAAATTTACACATCAATATTTTATTGCTATTATCATAAAACCCCTCTGAACTGAATTCACTTGCCTGTAAAAATACTGTTATACTAGGTTTGAGCATTGCATAGCCATGTTTTCTTCTTTCCACTTACAACAAACATACCAATCACTTAAAATATTCTAAATAAAATGCACAATTTGCGATATTTTGTGTAATTTGGAGAATTTCGCGTTATATTATTATCGATTTCAAGTTATTTCACAATTCAAAAATAGCATTTTTTGAGATTACAAAAGTCTATCATAACTAAACACTAAAATAAAAAATCGGGAATAAAAAATTCATTTTATTGCGTCTCTCGAATTTCATGAATCTTTACTGATGGTTCTCGTTGGATTAATATCTAATTGCCTAATGACTTTTTCTAGAGCCAAATTAAAAAGCATAGGCGCAAAGTCTATCCCCCTGTTTCAAACAATTACTTCACGGGGAAGGAGTCCACGATCATTGACTGCACTCTTACTAACCCTGTTGTGTCCCACATCGTTAGTTCAGTCAGCCTTTTCAACTTACCTGGAATTTAGCCCCACCAGTGGCACAGGTGGTAGTGTTGTCACTTCTCACCAAGTCATCCCAGGTTCGATTCCCGATGGGGCCAGAGAATTTGTAGCTTTTCACATTAATGTCCCAGTTCATACAGCCATGACTACTGAAAAGCCAACCTTCCTTCCTCTATCCAGCTCCTCCTAGTATCAGTAACTCTAAGTATTACTAACAACTTCTACTAACCCCTCCATGTGAGCCAAGTTGTTGGTAAACCCAGCTAAGCGACCTACCTACCAACAATAACCTTCCACCCAACTCCTAACTCCTATCGCTTCCACGTAGATAAGCTTCAATAGCACGCTACATTTCCCATTTACAAATACAACAATTTTTAAAAAACCTGGAATTTTGAAATATTTCGTGGTATCATAGTTGTTGATGAATGATGATCATAAGTTAGCTTAAAGTCTATGAATAATTGATGTACTTCTATAGTGTATTCCTTACATATCTAATATGTGCCTCAATGTGAATGTTTGATCTACAGTAGATCTACCTCTACAGAAGTCTGCTTGATATTCTTCAATTATATTTTCACATATGGTGTTAATTTTCCATGTATCATTTTAGTAAGGATTTTATAACCAGTGTTAAGCAGGCTGATACCTCTATAGTTCTCGCAAAGTAGTTTATCTCCTTTCTTGTACACAGGACAGATAACGGTGGTCTTCCATTGTTCAGGTATAACTTCTTCCATCCATATTTTTCTTATAATACAATAGAGCTGTTTCCATAGATGCTCTCCTCCATATTTAAGCAGTTCTGTGGGGATATTGTCGCTTCCTGGTGATTTGTTGTCATTTAAATTATTTAAAGCAGCTTTAAAATCTTCATAAGAAGGTGGTTCAATATCTATCTTGGTTACTTGCAGTTGTTCATTAGTTGAGATGAGTACAACTTCAAGTTGTTCATTTTTGATCAGTAGTCCTTGAAAATATTCTAGCCACCTTTCTTTAACTTTCTCTTTATTTCCAATAATTTCTCCTTTTGTGTTCCTACAAAGCTGTGTCTTCGGTTTATATCCTTTCTTCATTACATTAATTTGTCCATTAGCTTCTTTTAGATTGCAGTTGTTGAAGCTGTCTTGAATTGTATTTACACCAGTATGTACTTTATACTGAGATTTCACAGTATTCTATTACTCAGATATTAAAAAAAAAATTACCAAAAACTACCTTATTTAGTTGCAACTCCATTAGAACATCATGTTGCCGCCCAGGACCACCTTTTGCTTGCCATGAAAGAGGTGGCTGCTGTGGTTGTGGTGGGCGAAAATGCTTTTCTTGTGGAGAAGAGGCACTCGAGCCCCTGGGCGGAGTGTAGGCAAAATGTACCTGTAAAGAGTAAAAATGCAATAATGTTCTCAAGTATCTAATTAATTTATTATAATGCTAAAGTATATAGAACCTTTGCATGGTGGGTGTCTATTTTCTTCACATTACGAGAAATTGGAAATGAGAATTGAAATTATGAGAATTACATTGTATATATATGAATGAATTCAAAAATACATTATTAGTCACTCGACTGAAAAATTTATACAGTTTGCTTTTTAACTAATTTTTTAAAATTTCAATTCAATAATAATTAATTTCCATTACTTGAGAATGACTGATGAACAAAGAGAGTGGATCTACACTAATTTGATTACACAAATTTTATTAGCCTACATGTATTCTCTACAACAAACCTCTGATGGTGAGGATTTGGAGAAAGAGACCTGGTTGGTCCCTGGTGGAGGTCTCCGCACACTGTCTGAAGGAAAACAAGGTGAAGGGCGACTGTTCATAGCAGGAGGTGAGAGAGGAAGCCTTCGGCTGAAAAAAAGTTTGATTAGCCTGTATCTAAAATACTTAAAAAAACATTTTCAAATTTGTAAGATGGCATGTTATTACATTGAAATACAGATGACAAATACATGATATATTTTGATTTGATTTGACATTCTTCAATTCAAAATAACTTAATTTATGATAAAATTATTTCAAACACTTTCGTATGCATAAATCCGTTCTCTGATTATTGGTAAACTCTATGTTTAAAAGTACATTTTTTGTATTGTAATTGAAAAATTAACATTCAAATGATATTTCACAAAAAAATTTAAAAACTTCGTTTACTTTTTAAAGCAAACAGAACTGATGACAAATGATATTTTTACTTTGTGTCAAGTACAAAATATATTCACATAAATGTCTTTAAGTTTAATAAAGTAAAATCCTAGAATAACTGCACAAAATACTATTCTCAGAGTAAGTAACAAACACTTACAAAAAAAAAACTCTCTCTTCTTTCTCAAGTATTGTTTTACAACAAACCTTTGTGCAGTGTGATCATCTAATGGTGTTGATTTCTGAACTGATTTTGCTGCAGTCTCAGATGCATTAGCAGAGGCTGGTCCAAAGTCAGAGCCGCCATACATATGCCAAATTACAGTCATCTCACACAATGTGTACCTAACAACAATCCATCATAAACCTGTTTATCTCTTACAATACAATTATGTAATTGTACAAAGAAAAAATTATTTTTTCTTAATACTTCTACCATTATCTCTTTCAGGCTAAACCATACATAAAAACGTAATGGACATCTCGAAATGGTGTTTGAGGACCGATTTTATCAACAATATGCTTTTTACTAGATTCAACACACCATGTCCCAAGAAAATTGATCTTTATTCAATTTAATGCCCTCAAAGTAAGTATGCACCAATAACTCATTTTACATTGGTTCTGAACACATTTCTAAAGCCAACTTCCACCATCAGTAACAGAAGGGAGACAGAGTCATAATAAACTTGTTTCATTAGTTGGACATTTTTAAAGTGGTGTATTCAACATTTGAATGATATTTCAGGAGTAATTTTTTACCCTTGTCATCTCTTACATCTTTATGAAGTTGTAAAAATTAAGTTATGGAATGGAGACTGTTCTAAAATCAATATCAATATGTTTTGCACACATTATCCATTTGATCAACTTCTCAGGAAAGTATGTTAATATTAACTGTAAAACTATTCAAAATAGATACGCCTTTCATGTTTGTGCTACATGCTCCAAATATTTTAATAGCAAAGCAACAAATAATGAGAGTCTAGTTTTACAAAAATATTTTTTCCAGAGAAAAATTACGAAAAGGCTGAAAAGTCAAATAATATTTTGGAGGACATGTATGTGTATCTATACAAGATAAAGCTCCATGCAGAACTGTTTGGTAACCTTCTCACATTCCTCATATTTTTTCTTAGGATACAATATTCTCAATTCATATATTATGAAGATTCAATTGAGCATCAACAAACACATTAAATCAATAAATGATTCTCCAAACACCTGAGAACAGCTGGAGGGAAGCCTTTGGGTGCCTTGAGAAGATCTGTACGTCCCAGAGGTACAGAGAAATGATTCTCCACCAAGTGAACTGGTTCGTTACTCAATAAGCGCACCTCTGGAAGACTGTTGCGAGGCTGAAAAGAAAATAACTTTCAATTGTCAAATTTTGCATTAATAAATAGTTATTGAAATACTTATTGCCAAAACACAGGTGTCATTATAAAGGTATTTTTCTGGTAATAGTCAGCTCCTGACAAATTTCTCAATTCAGCGCTCACCTAGAGTGAGGAAATTTTCAGATATTTATGGAAATTTCAGGCAAAAAGTTAAACATGTTTAAAGAGCTTTGTGCAACTCTTATATATCGGGTTTAAGAGCTTTTGTAAATTACATTTCTTGCACAAAAACAACCCTTTCCATTGACAGTAGAAGGGATTGCAAACAAGAAAAAAGTACTAGAAGACAAAAGAATCTACAAGTTCAAGTTCATGTCTTCTGTGTGTATCATCTGCACACTTAGTTGCTATTCTTTATCTAAATTTTGTTACTGCGATAGCTGTCAATGGCCAACACACGTTGATTCTACAGAGCTTCTGAAGTTCCTTGTTAAGAACAAAAGAAGAGAATCTTTAAGTTTATGTGCATGGAATGTGACCAAGGTTTTAGGATTCTTCCTAAAGTTATGAATAAAATTCATGAAATAATTGATGATAAACAAGTTTCTTCAACAAATAATATTTTTGATCAACATGAAATGCTCAAGTAGTTTGAAGAGAGATTTAAATGGAAAAACAATGTAATTTTATAAGATATTAAAGAATCCAGTTCTCCAGTTAGAATAAAACATAATTACAACAAATTAAAAGAGTAAATAAATAAGGGATCATTCATGAATGATGTCATAGTCTTGGGGGTTTGGTGAAACATGACAGTTTATGATGGGGGAACCAAGGGTATTTTAGGAAGAGTAATGTTACATTTGGTATATCATAAATGTTTAAAATTGTCTCAATTGAGGCAAAAAGTCTTATAATCCCTAACACACAATTTGTTCCATGCGACACCCTTAAACTTTATAAAAATATAATCTCCATTAATTCCTGATTTTCATTTTATGAGGGGGCAGGTCATTTTATGACATCATGTTAAGTATAATATGACAAAGTATGAATCTAAATTCATCTGTGGACGCTGAATTTGGTACATAATTGGGGAAAAATGATCATATTTTCGACAGCATTTACTTACCTCCTCTAACACGTAATAATGTAATGGCATTGTATTAGGAAACAAATGAAAATATAGAAATTACTATCAAATGTAAATATTTTGCTTTTAACTTTGTATTATACCATTATACAGAATTAAGTTCCGAGTTTACAAGGTCTACAAGTATTACAAGGAACAAGAGTATTCCATTGCCAAAAGTTAAAAAAAAAAACTGTAATTAGCAAAAGTAATTATATAGTATCTATTAAACTATTCAATCAGTTACCTACTGAATTAAAAACCATTAACNCAAAAGTAATTATATAGTATCTATTAAACTATTCAATCAGTTACCTACTGAATTAAAAACCATTAACAATATTAAATCAAAAGTATTTAAAAATAAAATTAAAGATTACACATAAGCATGCATTTACATGCAATATATTAACGTATTAATTTTGTTTTTTTAAATAAAATAAATTGGCTTCTTTTTGAAGATCATAATTTACCTAATGTAATTTGAAACGAAGTACATTATTCTAGCTACATTATTTGCAGTAATAACTCAACTTACAGAGAACTATATCAAACTTATTCAATAACACCTTTGTTACCGAATTTCAAGTCAATAAAATTCATAATGAAAGAGATTCATGTTAACTCACAAGAAATCCTGACCCAGTCTCTTTGTCAAGAATGCAGAAGTCATGTTCCCAGTTGTCCTCTGAACTCTCGCCATCAGCCTCTTCTCTCGGAAAGAACTCAGAGTCAGCAAGTGTTTTTTGACCTTTGGCCTCATCAGGGAAAAAGAATACTTCTACTCCTCTGCCCCTACTGGGTGAGACTTTTGGGGGTCCTGTAGGCAATGCCAGTCATTTAATCAGTTCACATAATCTTACTGCATTTACCTGAAGATAGTCCCAACTTTTTTTCCCAAAAAAAACCCATCAAAATTCCATGGAGGACTCTATTTGGAGTTTTTGAAGAAAATTGCTCCTTCATAGTGAAGTGAACACATGCTGTACATGTAACATAATGCAAAGTCAATAATAGTAACTTTAAAACAGAGAAAACTGTTGCAATATTAGGAAATGTGAACAATATCGTGATGGATGATCATTCAAAATGGAAACCAAACTGGTCCATGTTGTCTAGGAATGGTTGATTGCTATCATTGTACCAACTGGGACACACGATTCTGTTGAGATGGGGATCTTCTTCAAGTCAAGGAAAGTTGGTCAATCAAAGAAGCTTCGGCGCTGTCTTCAACTATGAGCTCTAAATTTTACTCAGAAACATGACAGGAGCATAAGAATTTGAAGTAGAGTAGAAGTCCACGTGCATCTGGCAATGTCAAGAGAAGAAGTTGAACAGCACCAGTTGGCTTTTAATTTTAAAATCCTTATGATTATACTTACCAGAGCCAACTATTTTACATGGAATTTTGAAAGAGCATTTCCCTTTAGAGAGAACATCATTTTATTCAATTTCATGTCAAGAGCATTTTTACAGTCTTGTCACAAATAAAAGTGTTTATTTATTTGAGTGTCCAATGCCACAAAATTACAACTGTAAAATACTTGAGGGATTAACAGCAACAAATGCTCAGAATACAGTAAATAAAATTACTCAATTCTTTTAAATGTGAGTGAAAAAGGGTGAGGGTAAACCACTAGACACTCACCACAAATAACAAATACTGCTTTGTAGTAAAAAGAGAAGCACTCACAAGCCACTTGAAAGTAATGATCAAAATGCTTTTGTCACAGCTTAAGAACTTTTATGATACAAACAAATTATGATAAAAAAATATGTGCTAGGCCAATGCAACAGAAGTGTGTTGTGACATTATTCATCAATTACAAACATAGGAAGTAATATAAAAATAAAAACAAGTTTCACACACGAACCTGTCTGCTGTAGAGAGATACTCTCTCGCATAGCCTCTTCCATCAACGCGTTGACTTGTGCTACTTGAGATTGTGATAGCTGTCCCTCAATACATGCCCCCTGGGTCAGTGGCTCATCAGTAGACACACCTGAGGGTGGATGTTCAACATTAGTCCCCAAAGAATCCTGAAGACCAGTACCTGGGTACAGACATTCTTAGTTACCTAAAAATCAAGCATACTGTCTAATATACACAAAACACACAATTGCACTGACTTAACTGACCGATTGATACAAAAATGAATGATTGATACAATGACTAAATATGAGAAGAATTCACAAAGTATGAGACACTTGCTACAGCCTGTGTTCATTGTCAGATCATAAAACAACCTCAAAATATTATTTGCAAAATAATTTTTGTGACACTCTTGAAATTAAACAATTTACATAATCTTTTTTTACAGAAAAATTTTGTTAATAAAAAAAACATTCAAGGCTAATTACTACATTATACTATTTTGAAATAATATACATCACAAAAAAATTTAATCCAATAAAAGAGTAAAATATTGATGAACCCCACGATATTCTTCACGAGAAAATTGGCAAAAGTTAGGCTAATTTTCCAACATGATCATATTACACTTTTTGCAAATATTCTACAAACTATAAAATACAAAACATTCATTCAGGATAAACTCACCTTCCTCACCGACAGGACGTAAATCTCCATCAGAAGCAAAGTAAGTGAGAAGATCTGTAAGTGCCTTGGCAGAATCTGCACAAGTCCTTAAATGAAGAACATTGTTGGAAGCTCTCAAGTCCACTCTAGGCACACTTCCTCCTGCACACAGAAAACTGTATCAACGGCAATATAAAGAGTGTGCATAAGAAATAGCATATGTATTTACTTATTTATTTACTTATTCATCAAAGGGGAAAATCCCATACATTGAATATAAAATTAAATAATACGTGAAAGATGGATAATTTGTACAAAATATCATACAATACAAAGAATATTCATTCGAAAACAAGTAGTACCTTATTCTTAATACTAAGAATTGAATTTTCATTTGGTATAAACCAAGTTGCATTATCATCACATAACTTAAACATTCTATTACTAATTGAGTCCTCATGACCTAATCTAACTACAGAAATTTGATAATATTGACAATTAAATCTGAGAAGCCTTGATGAAATGAAAAAATTAAATTTAGATAGAAGTTCAGAAGAATCAATAATATTACTCATTATTTTAAAGGAAAAAATTAAATCATCTCTTTTTCTAGCAGATTCAAAGTTGGCAATAGAAAATGTGTAGTAGATAGGAGTGAGATGTGACTTGTTGGTAAAATATATATTCCCGATCTAAATGATGCAAATCTTAAAAAAAAAAAAAAAAAAAAAAATTGTATACAGAATTTTAGTATATAGTATTTCACAAGAAAACGACAGATGGTGGATTTTTCATTGTTTATTATTGATTCTCATAAGGATTCTGATTCGCTTTAATTGACAGAACTGACTATTATTACTAAAAGTGAATATATTTTGTATATAGTGTTTTTTTAGCTGCAATTTAGTGCATGGCGTGACAGACCTTTTGAGGTTAATACACTGATCGTGCTATGTGCCCAGTGTAACCGACTGTTCCAAGTTAATATTGAATAAGCTAAATAACAGCATTGGAGTCTAAGGGTTCACAGTTGAAATCTAAACTATTGTAGTATTCAAATGCATTGAGTATCATAGAAGTGGAAATTCCAGCCTTTCTCAAAATTGTACAGAATATTCAAAATCATTACAAAAGAATTTACCAAACTTGAAGAGGCAAATAAAATTCCTGTAATTCAAGGCAAAATCCAATCAATACACACTGATGTGGGTGTGATTTAAAGAGTCTACAAAAGGCCTTACAATTCAACATGACAATGTGAACAACCTCAAATCAGATTTCACTGAGATGAAAGCTCTTGCTGGCAAGGTAAATGGTTTTGTCAATGCTTAAATAGCATTGAATTTTTCAGAGCTCAACTTTATTAGATTAAGCAAGAAATTCAAGGCAGAAGCTACAACTTGATTTTTTACAATATGAGTGCTTTCAAGTCAATGAATGGCTCAGTAATCTCTGGACTTGATATATCTCACAATATTTTAGAAAAATGTTGGTTGGTACTAGACCCCCTCTTCTAGCATTATTTAAGAGATCTCTGTCTCTTGGTTTTTTCCCATCATTATTAAAAAAGGTGCATATTACTCCTGTTTATTAGGAAGCAGACAGATTACCAATGGATATCAAAATTAAGTACCTTCAGCAAAAAACTCTATCGAAGCAACTGGTATTTAAAATACATTTAGAGCCAATTCTTCCATAACAGCATGCATACATTAAAGGACCCTCTACTCTTGGTGTTACTGGAACTTTCTTCATTTGGTTGGTTCTTATCTCTCTGGCTGAAGTCAGGAAGTTTGATTAACTTGCTTTGTATCTAAAACTTACACATCACCATCTGGCATCCTGCAGGGGTCTAATCTTGGACCTATACTTTTTTCTACTAGTTATTAATGACATTACAGGTGGATTTAAATTTGTCCTGGTATTAATATGCCAACAGCATCAAGCTATAATGACTGATAAACACACTGGAGCTATAATGACTGATAAACATACTTCTGACTTCTCTTTTGGTGAACACATCAACGTGACAATCAAATAGACCATGAGAACTGATTTCTCTGTCGAAGCACCATTAATTTTCACAAGGCATCGACATTACTGCATCTGTTTATAACTCTTGTACTGCCATATTTAATTATGGCTTGATTATCTGGTCACTGTACACTGATGTGGAAATTAATTCTCAAAAAAAAGTGCAGAAGCTCCTTCATACACTATGTCTTCACACTGGTACCCTATGTTTTTTTACCGATAATGACTATATGCAAACCTACTCTGAGTTTTAAATTACCATCCCTTGCATCTGTGTACTTACTATGATGTTGTCTTTGTCCTTAAAATTCTACACGACTTTGTTAATTGTGATTATATCAAAAACAAATATGATCCTCGAGTACTTAACAACATTTCACGTTTATCCAGAGACATAACCAAGATTACAGCCAGTCTTACTATTATTTCCACTTCAGTTTCCCCAGACTCTGTCACTCATGGAATACACTAGATCAAAATGTACAAGATATTGACCTTATTAGCATCTTTAAATCAATACTCTTTAATAAAAAAAATTTTGAGTAATAAAGTTTGAATCTTTTCTGCTGGGTGTTACAGTTCTATGTTTCACGCTTTGGTTTATTAAGATTTGTGATTAACATAAACGATTATGTATAATAAATAAAAAATTAATGACTTAAATTATTTAATAATGATTTAATAAATTAAGTCTTAAATTATTTATTTATTTTGATTATATAATGGATGTTAATAGCATTTTTTTATGGGGCTTTAGGGCTCGCCAACATTAAGGTCATTAGAGTCCTTAACGTTAATAGTAGTAGGATCATCTTATGTGATCAGTGATCTAGTGCTACATCAATCATATTTTGCACAGTAAAATGATAACTGTATTATGTTGGATGTAATTAATAATAGCTTAAATTACTACTATTAATAATAACTAATGAACTTCAATAACTTTAATTTTGTTTCTTGTATTTATAAGAATTATATGGTCTGCACTTGCTCATTATGATCTCCCTCCTATTATGTAAATCAAAGAGCTTTGTTTAGCACATTTAATTTTCAATAAATAAAGCAAAATACAGCATATATGTAATATCTGTCACCGTTACTGCTTACGATATTTATGAGATTCCAATAGGGTACAAAACAGCCCCCTACTCTACCAACTTTGGAGTCCCACATAAGCGACCTCACAAGTTCAAAAAAAGACAAATTTAACAATGTTCAATAGCTACTATACACCAATATTGACATTTGGTCTGTAAACATGTACCCTCACTCATTGAGACTGCAGATGTGAAAGGTGAAGTTCCTGAACAATATTTGCAAGACAGGATAAGAAACACTCAGGTAAAAAGGGAAGGTTGGATCAAGACACCAATGCCAAACAGTCAGGACATCTCGATTGCGATGGTTTGGATACGTGATAAGAAAGAAACCGTTAAGAACATTGGATGGAAGATGACTGGCGAGAAGGCATAGAACTCTTGAAAAGACACAAAAGACGGGAAGAAGATGGCAAGAGGAGGAGGAATCTTTGATGACATTCTGGAGAACAAGTCATACATGAACAGAAGTGAACAGAGGAGGTTCTTCCACCAAATTGAGGAAACTGGAACTGGAAACAAATGACCAAGACTGACTGATTGTGATGGGGATCATTCCAAGGATTGTGACATAATCTCTTTCTTTTCAAGAAAATTCCCAAAATTACACGACAAATTATTAACAAATAATAACTCATTCAAATACTTCACCAAAACACTCAAAGCATCTAACACTTAATGTGTCTAGTAGCCAAGATGGAGGCCAAAACATTTCAAATATGTTTTGAAATGCAAGAACTACTTTTGCAAAGATTTTTGAAAGAAATTATGGGTTAGGTTACATGCTTCATTACTTTACATAACTCACATTACATAGCTACTTATATATTACAATATTTACAAATTAAATAGAACAACTTAATCAAATAAAAGTTGGGCAAAGTAGCAATACACACTTTTAGATAATTTAACTGACAATGTTGTTGCATAAAAGTTTACCTGAACCCACAGTCTGCTGAGAGCACAATCTGAGAGAAAGCTCAAAGAGTCCTAGATCCATGACACACACATAATCCCTCTTGAGATCCACAGGACGATCAGCTACTCCCGGACCTGGGATTTGACTTCCAGGAGGCACCTATACCGATGTAAATGTTGGAATTATGTAATTCTTATCATTTTATCTCAAACAAGTAATTCACAACTTCACAATTAGTAAACGTTAGTCCAAACTAAATAATATTTAGTGCAAGAATATAAAAATCATAGTCATTATTTAATGGAAAAGAAACACGATCAATTATTGTTCCAATAGTTATTTTAAAATTATGTTCTAAATTTAAAGTAATATCTCACCCAATAACAGAATAGTACAATTAGCTTAAAAAATCACTAAACTCAAATATTCAAAGAGAAAAGTTCTCCCCACACCAAACTGTGCTACACCCTCCTCTTAGTAAGAGATAAAATCCACATATAGTCTCCCCGCCCCAGTATAGAGACCCCCTTCACTTGTGAAACGAAGAAAAAAAACATGAATTGAGTAAAATCAAAGTCTTTCTGAAGGGAAATGCTCATTCATAATTCCATGAGAAATGGTTGCTCTGGTTAGTACAGTTATAAGTATTTTAAAATGAAATACTAACTGACACAGTTCAACTTCTCTTGAAATTGCCAGATCCACACAGATTGGATCTACTTCGAATTCTGAAGTCGCTGCTTCATTGCCATAAGCCTGAGGATAATTTAGAACTCTCAGTTTGAAGTTAGCCTCAAAGCTTTTTTGATAGTCCAACCTTCATTGTGTTGAAGATGATCCCCGTTTTTGGAAAGAAAAAAAAAAAAAACGTGCATCATGGTCATCACAGTGATGACAATCAGTCATTCCTACATGACATAGACCAGTTCAGTTTCCAAATGAGCCTTTGAATGAGCTTAAATCCCACCATCAACAATCGTTAATCAATGATCGAAGTGATGATTGTCCATCATGACTATTATTATTATTATTATTATTATTATTTAATTGTTGTTATTATTATTTAATTATTGTAATATTATTATATTATATTATTTTAATATAACATTATTTTTTTATTATTATTTCCATTTAAATGTGTATAAAATATTTTCAACAGTTTGTTGTACAATTGAGTAATATATTTCCTATAGGTCTTAGACCTGTACAATAGGAGGATTTGCTTCTTACATATTTATCATCTAGTATACATTGGTATTCTTTAGTATTAATTCAAAATTATATCAGAACTCAAAGACTTATTAATTGATGTTTAACTTAATTTTTTAACAGTGCCAAATATCCATGTTTTTATATATTTTTAGTGGCTTTACTTTTGATTTGTAAAACTTACAGTTTGCTACTTAATTTATTATAATAATACCACTGAATATTCATATTTTTTCCCCCCAACTTCAACTTACAATTTGGCAATGTTAAACTTTAATATCTTGTGCGACTTTCACTCATAATATATTTGTTATTTAATTCACAAAATTCTCTATTGTAGATTGAATATAAACAATGTATTGTTCATCATTTCTTATTATTTCAACAGTTGTGTCTGCATTCAAGTTACTGGCATTGTGTTTAGCTACAAACACGGCTTGTGATTGCTTCACTCATTTTTATCCACAAAACTTCAAATGTGCAGTTTTCCTGTCCTTCCAAATAGTTCCCCCAGCATTTTTGTGTTTTTTTCAAAGGAAAAAAAAAGGAGGGACTATATTCAGGTTAATACAACATTTTCCTTAAGATTGGTTTACTAAGTCACAATCTTAAAATAATTCACATACTGTTTTGTTTATTTCAATATTTTCTAGCTTGAATGAAATAATATATACCTTGTCTGAGAGAAAAAGAGCTGCCTCTTCTGCAATGAAGCGAAGAGTGGATGTTGAAGTATGAGCAGCAATATTACTGGCCACAGAAAAGGAGCCCACAGTAAGAACAGAGCGCAGAGGAAGGTATAATGGCCGATAATCAACAGCACATCCCCACAAGTGTAGCTGCAACTCGGTAATCACTCCAGGAGGGTCATACCTGTTTAGCAAACAAATCATCCTAAAAATAACCCAACACTACAACTACTTGTTAAAGAATTGGTTTCAGTATTTTCTGAATGAAGGTCAACAAGGACATTTTATTAAGAAAAATAATTTCCCAAAAAAAGTTCCAAAACAGACAAACAGAAGTATCCAAAATTAAAAAATAAAGCATATTAGTGTATATTAAAGGAAAAAATTAAGTTTTCCAACAAGTTGCAAGTAATTAAAATAACACATCAGAAATGTTACAAAGAATGTATGTTTCTGTTCCTAATGCTGAAGTTTGTTTCTCCACTTTCATCAGAAGAACTTTAATTACAGGAAAAAGAAATTCCTAGTTCACACACTTAGAAATAATATGCAAATAGGGAGCATCTTGAGCATCTGGCATCAACTATAAGGGGAAGACAAAATTTCCCCCACTAATATAATTTTAAAAATTTTATTCAACTATTCTTAATATGAAAGCAACACAAAAACGTATCTCACCCAGCAATGGGATAATCATTAACATCAAAGAAGTCCACAAACTGAGTAAACCAACTATGAGCCCCAGGCACAGTTCGATGACAAAGAGTGGCTCCACGCAATGCAGCAGCAACACGAAATGTCTGTAAATCAAGCAAACACATGAGGAACTTACAGTGGATTCATTAAAAATAATGTACGCGGCGAGTAGCCAACACCCAATTAATATTTTATTTACTTCAATTTGATGATGATTATACTGATTTATAGATAAGCTAGATATTAATACAATACTTACAAACTGTAATACCATAACAAAGTAAATTTTACCATATAGATACATTTAGCTCACTACTTATTAAAAGGTAGTCAAGATACATAGTAAGCAAAAATGCAATACAAAAACAAGTTATACATGGTAATCATCAGATTTGTAATTTACACTTACATCTTTGCAGTAGAAATATACAGTTAATTCCATAAAAAAGCAGTGAAATTAGTATTTTATATGATGATGTTTTCCATGGTATCAAATAGAAATTTTCAGTCCATTTGAAATAGCATTACAGAAGTTACTTTTTTGTAAGTCACATTTTTGTTAAACATAAGTCATTACTCAAAAATTTTTAAGGAGAATTTTTGAAGATGATTCTTCTGAGTAAGATTTATCTTCTTTGAAAGTTTTTCAAAGATAAAAAACACCAATTCGGTAGAAGACCCATATTACCACTTCAAATAATATTTACTTCATGCTTCATTCAACATCTAACTTGGCGTGTGGTTAAGTATAAATCATAAGGCTACTATTCTGTATAACTGGAAGCTTTAATTAAATCAATTAATTTTTAGTTCCACCAAGATCATCAAGGTTAAAACAAACGTTCACTTTGAAACAATACAAAACCAACTACACTGCGAATAACACACTGTCAAGAATGTGTAAACTAGTCAATGATCTTTATACAGATTTACGTAATACTACTTTTGTGATATTGTTAACATCATTAATGATTTTATTTTGATTTATGAATAATGTTGTATTACTTAAATTAATTATACTTATATTATTATCATCTGAATTGTGTATTTTAGAGGACTATAAGTCTCTTTATATATGAATAAATATGTAAATAAATAACCACTTCATCCGGGAAAATAAATCGAAAAGAAAAGACCTGAGATGCACAAGGAATTAGGCTGATATTAATCACAACAACATATCATCATGCCCTGTCTTTCAACATACCTTAATAGCATGCACAGAGTCGTCTGTGCGAACACGTATGGCTACACTTAGCATGCCTTCATGTGAAGACCCAGTCTTGGCCTCTGCACCAGTAGCAGCTGCTCGTATGCCAGATCCTGAGCGGACTACAGTTGGCAGAAGATGAAGAGGTGGAGGACCACCAACAATAGGAAGAGAGGGTGCTCGCTCAGGATTGCTTACAAGCCCTGGAGGACATACAACATTTTCAGTTCTATCACACACATGGCCATTCTCTTTCATAAACAGTTCGTAGTTAACAATAATATGCCAGAAGAGTAAATAACTCCAAAACATTTTAAGAAATACATCACTATAAAACAACAACAAAAATTAAAGAAATACAGCAAAAATGTGTCTCCCTTCTTTCCTAATACTGAGCTCTCTTGACACCTCGAGCTATCTTATGAAGTGGTTCAAACAAGTATATGAATTGTAATATAACTGTACATTTCTCCCTTTTTACACATGATTAAAGTTTTTTGCATCATTGGATTCTACATTTAATTCGTGACAGTTTGGACAATCCAAACAATTATTAACTAACAATAATTTAACTTAACTCAAATACAAACAAAACAAAAAAAACAGTATACTGGTTTTATAAGTGAGATTAAGGGATGAAAAGAAACTCTAATTAAAAGAAATAGTTTCCATAGCTAAACTACTAAACTACATAATGTTTTTCGGTGTATTCTTATAAAGCTATAATATAGTCTTAAAATGACACACTAAATGCAGTGGAATGCAGTGCATTGTAATTCAATGGAATGGATCAAAACAAAATAAAATGGAATGCGAAGGAACAAAATGAAAAAGAAGTCTATCTATTATGTAAGATCAAAATAATTTTACTTACTGGTTTTTTTAAACAAATGTACAGCAACATAATTTTACAAATTAATTATAATACAAATTTAATACAAAACTTGATTGTATAAACCACTTTGAGTTTCACCTCCAGCAGCAAGAATAAATAAATCCTTGGATGAAACCACCCTTGAACAAGCAACATAAAGTTGCCCGTTAGAGAAACAAATCAATCAAAATGTCACTAATTAACCTAGCACACTACTTCACCCTTAGAAGATATGTGCTGAACTTTTATTTATGCCGAATCATGTCACTGTTCATCTAAAAAGGGCCTCGAATTCAACGGAATAAACCCATCTTTTCCGATTTAACATTATTACATGACCCATCCTTCCTACTCCACCCATGAGGGTTCTAGGGTTGTTTACCAAATTCTTTCCTTCTTAAATTATTCTTTTAAATTAAAGCATTTAACAACTTTTTTTTCTTCAATAAATTAATTTAACCTTTGTAGATAAACACATGCTCTCATGGACTTTTTTGTAACTCTTTGAGGCAAACAATATTGCCAGCCAGAGTTGTCACCTATCTCAAATCATTTAGGCAACACAAGTGAATATAGCAGATTTCACCCACCCCGACTTCATCAACTTTTATTGTCAAAAACCATTGTTTATCTTTCTTTTACAAATTTAAAAAATAATCAGCCTATGTTCATCTTGGACATCTAAACTATCTCCTTGCCAAATTTCATCATGATCAGTTCAGTGGTTAAGTCGTGACCAGGTAGGAAACAGACAAACACACTTCCGCATTTTGTATTTATATATTAGCATGGATGTACATGTCATATAAACACACATTAACTACTAGCAACATGCCCTGGTTTCACATGTATGACTTTTTTTTAAGTTACACTTTAACTCTTCTATATACCTAAGAATAGTAGAAAATGGCAAGTCTAAAATGAAGCAACTCATGCTGAGTGGCATTGCCCTGGCTGCACCGGTTTGCTTGTCTGGTCCTCCCGAGTAATTTTTGCCTGGTCCTCCCAAGGCAACACACAGCATTGACAGCGGCTGCTTGTAAAACTAAAACGCTTATGAAATCTACTTTATTTGTCAAAATTTTACGACAAAGACAGTTTTCATCTTTCTTAAATGCACAAAATAAAGAACACAATTTTATGAGGATTTATTTTTACCTACTTGAATTACTCTCTTAAGTTCCAGTATTTTAACATCTTTATTTGTAAAACCTTTTTTACAATAATTTAAGGTAAGCTTTGTAGGTAGACATGTGCTATTGCACACATTTTTGTTGAATTTTTTTAGGCAAACAATAATGCCATACACTGTTCTTGCCTATCTCTAACCAGTTAGGAAGTGAATACAAATCTCTCTCTTTGAAGATGGATTTTTTCCACTTGATTCACCAATATCGTCACAAGCAATTAACTGTGTTTCTTAAGGTAACAAATTATGTAATAAAACCTACCGTGAGAACAAAGCTACAAATTTTTTAATCAAAAAAATCGGATGTGTGATAAGAAGACATACTGTCAGGCAAGCGGACAGACAGCTTCGAGGGTTCTGCACTTTGAAGTTGTTACTTAGAAATTTATGAAATTTTTTAAAAAATCTGAATGGAATTTTTAAAAATCACTCTGTTGTTTCCTCACAACCCTAGTGTAGAACATGTAAGCCAAATTTTGAAGTTATTGGACAATCTGTCTTTGCGCTATGTGGAGGACACAACAGACATACAGACGTTCGGATGTACAGACAGACAGACAGACACACACACACAAATTCTTTCTTTATATACATACATAGATTAGTACACATTATCGGCGTACATCACTTCTCTTCACAATATTGCATCTCTCATAATTTACTATAACCTTATCCTTCCAAATGATGCCCACTTATGAAAGATTACAACCTCCAAGACTTTCTACAATGATACATCAAGAGCTTTCAGGAGTAAAATGGAGGGAACCAATTGTAAAATACATAAAAACACATACCATTGTGATAAAAAGCAGTTTCCTGCACCTGTAAGCAGATGTAGCCCAGACCAAGTTGTCCTCCATAACCCGAGACAGAAAACAGATTTCCTTCTTGTAGTTGAATCAGCAATTCTCCTTGCTGTCCCGGGATAACATGACCTCCAGAGTCCTTCATACAAAATGATCAAAATTATTTTTGATTGCATAACACTGTCTAATCCTAGCTAAAAAACTAAAAGACTTAGTTGACTGCAGGAAAGCTGAGAAAATAATAGAAAAAACCCATCACACCCATTTACAGAATCTAGCATCATCAGGTTCAAATATCAACACTCCAGTGAAAAATATTTCTAAATGGGGATTACAAGAATGACTCACTAAGACTTGACTTTGACCAGATTTAGCACACAACCCACAAAAGTACAGATAACACATACCTGTGGGGAGTTAACAAACAAAGGAATAAAATTAAGACGCTGGTAGAACTAAAAACAAGAATAACAAGATTGAGTAGAGTGGCCAAGAAGTCAAAACAACTTCATGAAACATTTTATATCAGCTGCTCAACGCACTGTATTTTGAAAGAGAACTAAAACTATACCATCACTCCGCACATAAACACCCTAGACTTGGAAGTCAGACAAGAAATGAGTCTCAAGAGATGAGAAACTTGTTTATTTGCGAAGAAAAACATTCCCAAGACCCAAAACATTATTATCAAGGAAATCAAAGTACCTCACTAAAGACAACAATATCAAGATCTTTCCAATAGACAAAGAGAAAGCAGTTATCATCGAACACATGGAGTAAGACAAGAAAATCAACACCCTACTCTCATTGGACACCTATGAGAAGATACCTACTGTATTTACCCGAATATAGTCCTCCCCCCCCCCTATTTTTAGGAGGCAAAATTTAGAAGGAAAAAAAAATGAAGTTGAGTAAAATCAATTTTCTAAAATGTCTTTCTGAAATGCTCATTCAAAATTCCATATGAAATGGTTGGCTCTGGTAAGTATAATCAAAAGTATTTGAAAAGCTAACTGATGCAGTTCAACTTCTCTTGACATCACCAGATACATGCAGACTTCGGCTCTCCTTCGAATTCACGTGCCGCTGCTTTATTTCTATGTGTCGTTACCACCCACGAAACTTTGAATTAGCAGTTTTCCTGTCCTAAACTCATAATATAGCCCCCCACCCCACCAGGATTTTAGGGCATTTTTTCAGAAAAAAGGGGTGGCTATTTTCGGGTAATTATGGTACTTATCACAGACAAAGACAAAAAGTCACCCGCGCACTTAGAAAATACAGAACTGCTTTTGATAATAATGATCATTCCAGATTGACTCCTCATTACAGCAAGATTCCAAATTTCTAGTCTATATATGATTTCCTCACGAGGGACCTCTATTCCAATGGCTACCCCTCGATGTAGTATCAATGAATCCAGCAAAATATAAAAATAGTTAACTATAGAAAGTTTAAAAAGATAATTATTTTCTGGGCTACGTAGCCATGGTCTTGTTTGGATGGAGAAATTCAAACAATCCCATAGTTCCTCAGTCGAAGATCAGAGCATTTGCAAAAGTATTGGGAGGACCACAAGGCCCAAACAAAGCCTTCAAAGAAGACTAGACAATGGACTGACTGAAGTGATCCTATGTGGTCAAAAAAAAAGGAGGAGGAGTAGTTACTCAGTCTGGGGAAAAAATTGTCTTATTAATCATTCCAACCGCCAAAGACTTCATTCATATAAAAAGTTTAATAATTTGAGTGAAAAAATAAAAGTCAACAAAATATTAAATATCAGAGGTGTTAATTTAGCAATTAATACTGATTGAAAATATACCAGAAATATCCAATAGATCAATACCACTAAAATAAAGTAATTCTAAAAATGCATTTAGGCATCAAGGATAATGAGAGCATTGATAAAATTCTGTAACGTTAAACAAACATAAAAAACATGGAAAATGAACCCTCGCAATTAGCATCAGAAAGTTTAAAACAACCAATGTGTAACTAAAGTATATATTGCTTGAAGTCGGCCACACTCTCCAGTTACAATTTTATAACATATTCTAACAAAAAAATTGCAAAAGAAAACCAAAATAGATAATATGATACGATATAAAATATATGATGAAAATAAATTTGAATAAGAAGAAGAAAAGATTTAAGATTAATACAAGTATATCACAAAATCTAACCAAAGATATAATAGACAAAAATAAAAAATTTCTAATGAGAATATACACAAAACTCAACTTACTTAGTCAGTTAAACTATTACCAATTATAGAAAAACTACTTAAAATCAAGAACTTCTTAAATAATTCTTAAATTCTTAAATAAATACGAAATTATTGCTTACAACCAATTTGGTTTCAGGAAAGGTTTTGGTACAAATCATACAGTGTCATGTATGGTGGAAACATTGTATAACTCTGGTTGATATCATATATATTCAAAGATTGTCCCTCTCTCAAATATAGTTCTCTGTAATTTTACAAAGCAAAACCGAGGAAAAAATTAAATTGAGTAATATCAAAGTCTTTCTGAAGAGAAAATTTCATGCTCATTAAAAATTATATGACAAATTGTTGTCTCTGATAAATATAATAATGAGGATTTTGAAATGAAAAGTTCACTGGTACAGTTCAACTTCTTCTCTTGAACTTGACAGATCCACAAGGATTTTGGCTCTACTTCAAATTCTCTGCAGCTGCTTCATTTCCATGTGCCTTACCATAATTTGAAACTCATAGTTTACATTATTTGCATTGAAGTTTATTCGACATTGTTTCTAAGAAGATTCTTGTTTCTCAACAGAATCTTGTTGCTCAGACGGTCGGCACAGAGACTACAATCGGTCCATACATAACAACATGGACCATTCAATTTTTACTTTGAATCAGCGTCAAACCTCACCATCATAAAGAAACAAGTGGTGATCGTACATCACAAAAAGTGTTCACCATTTCACACGATTTCAAAGACACTTACAAAATATACTTATGAAGGATGCTATAAAATGACGGGGTTGGTGAAAAAAAAAACAAATGGTAGTTTTAAGATTTGGTTTAAATATTTTCATGGAAGTTTTATAAATAATTGATTAGTTTTAAGGTACTAGACCAACAATCAGACAAATTTTTTGTTGGGGGGTGTAGCAATGTTATAACTTTTTACTATATATTCTAATACAGAAAAATAAATTGAAATTCTAGTACAGAGCACTATTATGCACATTTTTAGCACATAAGGGACTTTCAAACAAGCGGATAGTTTCTATCTTCAAAAAAGTAGTCATTGCCTGATGACCCAAAGTAAGGTTGGTGACAAAATGAAGTTCCCACAAAATACGCCTACGAACTCATGCCTAGGATAAATGCACTTACCCTCACAGGAGCAATCACAGCTAATGCTCCTTGCCCCACACTGAGAGCAACGGAGGTCTGACTGAAGCTCAGACCTGACTGACACTGACGTGTTCGCTGCTGCCTTCGCTGCTGCTGCCTTTGTTCGTAGGTTGAATAAAAAACCCCCTCCCCTTCAGAGGAATCACTGTCCGAGTCTGTAATACATGGAAACCAAAAATAAGAATTAAAACTAAAACAATACTCCCTATGAGAAAACAAACCAACAAATCTATAATTTACGTAAACAATATTAAAATATACATACTGTATTTACTTGAGTAATTAAATAGCACTTTTTTGGACGAAAAAAATATCTTGTATTAGGGGTGTGTAATTATGAGAAGAAAATAACAATTACTACATCATTTATCATTAAATATGCATTTCTAGAAAAATCTGAGTACTTGCACCATTGAATGGAGGTCCTGTTTTGTCCTCGGGATAGTCCGTACTTTCCCACCAATTGTCTGTAAAAGCTCAAACACAGACTACAGTGTGAGCTGTCTGTGGTAACAGCCTATGCAACGTTGGAACAGTCGCAGTGCTATAGACCCCACTACTGAGCCAGGCAACATATTAAGGAATAATGTGGACAAGCCAATTTTACAGCAAACATTTTTAGTTGAGATTAATCTGTGTAAATTAGGCAAAACAATCTAGACAATAATCTTAAAAATTGGTGTGCATAAATTACAGAAATAAATATGGTATTGAGAAAATCAAAATACAAAACATTTATAGCTTCACTTTATTTGCTTTTTCCAAATTTTCTCTCCTTTTTTCCATTCATTTTACATTAATTTTAGAATATTATACAATCTTACAGTCAAATAAACAAAAATTGGACTTCCAAACATAATGGATGGATCTGAATCATGAGAGGTTCCAGAATAAAGCCTAAAGATAAAGACATTGGTGGGTATAACTATGTGGAATGGTGATGCATCATCAAGAAGAGACCCACAATAATAGTACGAAGTGCAGCCAGGAAGGCAAGCTAAGTCAGATATTTCTCCACTCAATCGATCATTACACTTTGAAATTTTATTTTTGTTACATTCTCAAATTATTTTGTAAATAATAGACAAATAAATTCAAAAGTTTATAATTAAAACCAGTAGTTGATGATTTACCACTGTTTTCTGAGGGTTTAAGATATAACCAAAATATTATGAAACTGTTCCAAGTTTTTTAGTATAAAGTAAATCAGCTTAGGCAATGTGAAAACTAGGCAAATCCATTTCATGGTTATTTCTAAGAAAGTTAGTTAATAATGATCCTTACCATAATGAACAGCTGACTTGCACATACAGAAAGCTTCTTGGAAGAGTGAAGCAAGGGCATCTGAACCTTGGAAGCCAGTATTAGACGGTGGAGGTCGTGGGGCAGAAGGTTCCCATAATAGCATATCTGTATTAAGGCGGTTGTACAATAACTCATACAGGTGCTTAGAAGGCAGTAACACAGAAACAGATGGCAGCATCACTTCTATTCGAAGACGGCAGCGACTTTGTACCCACGTCACAAACGTACGCATTTCTTGTCGATCACCTATTCAGAAAAGGAACACTTACATAAGATCTTTGTACAACAATATTTTTAACTTTCTCCCAATTATTTTCACAATTCATCACTTAAGAGGAAATTATACAACAAAAAATTCAACTTAACCAAAATAATATTTTAAATAATGAAATAATATTTCAACATTCATTGAGCAATATGGCCTTAATTTATAATAGAGACAGGTCTGTTTTGGTTCCAGTTCTGGCAATCCAAGAACAGAGTAAAATCTGTTCCAATTCCAAAACCAACCCATTAAAAAAATATTGGAAAATCAAAATTTTGTTTGCTTTCCAATTTTGATGAAATATGATTCAATACAATCTAGTTTTTCAATTCAATTTACCATTTATTTAAATAAGTTATTTTGTAAAGACTGAAACATGAAACGACAATAGCCTATTACTTTTGTGAAAATAATGAGAAATTTGTCTGCAACATTCATTTAATCATTAACAAACTAAATTTTCAGAAAAAGATTTTTATGGTTCAGAAAAATCCCTAACCTGTCTTGTCTACGATCTAAAGCATGATGGATTTAAAAGGTTCCACTATACCATTTCCTGGTATAATGAACCCACCTGGTATAATGAACTCCTCTCCATCTACAGTGGCACCTTGCGACTGGGCTCTGCTATGAGGAGTGTCGCTCTCATGCACCACTCGTTTAGCGCTGAAAGGAGATGGACCTTTTGTAGCCCGTGATGTGCCATCAACTTCACCCTCACCACCTTCCCCACTGCTGGTACCATCACTGTCAGCTTCCATAGGATCATTGGAGTGGGGTGTTGCTGTCAAATCAGGAATCTCAGGAGAAAGTGTTATTACAAGCTGTGGTCGCTCACCAGCACATTGAGCCCATCGATCGCCATGGGAGGCAGCAGCTGGAGCAGCAAGCGGATTCCCATTGCGATCCATGGCTGTCGCACGTGCGAATGAAGCCGGTGTATCAGTTTCTGCCTCCTGAAGCAAGAACAGTTAGGTATCTCAAACAACATTACTCCTGTGTCTACTAAGATCAACCAAGATTTAACATTTGCTTCACTTTCTGTAGTAACCACAAAATTAATAAGTGACAGTAAAAAATTGACAGAATAGCAAATAATTCAAATAAATAAACTTTCTACCAAAAGTGACTCGCAACAGAATCAAAAATATTGTAATTTACTGCAACTAAATGACACCTGAACAGACCATTAACTTAATGCCTAAAGGAAAAAATTATGTATACCTACCAATACAAAACTATAGCTAAATTAATTGTTGTACTGTTGAAACACATTGTACATAAAGAAATGTCTAAATATTTATCTTTTATTTGTTAAATTAAATGAAGTTAAATTTCTATGTCAATTTATTAAATACCAAAAGCTACACAGAAATACAATATGAATTTGCATTCCGCATCCTGCAAAAAATGTGAAACCCATTTGAGTATAGATGGTAATACTTACAACAAATTAAACAGTATTAAGATTTTGTTTATAGCAAATTTCACAAAATATTCTTATAAAACTACAAAATAGTATAAAGTAAAACTGTAATTAAATCTTAATTAGACTAATTATTCAAACAGTTCTTAATTAGTAAATCAATTAAAGACTCCATCTCGTACATTACCAGTGACCCAGGCTTTTACAGAACTTTTAATGATATGGATATTTTTTTTAATGGTTTTCTGTTCTTCAGGCAACATTAAAGCATATATATAAAATATATATTTATACCTTTTTTATGTATTTTCTCGTGCAACGTATCATTTCATATGGTTTAAAATCTACTAGTGAGAACAGAGTTGCAGAATTGGTCTGTTAATGTACAATATTCAGTCAATATACATTTAACAACAAACAAACGATGTCAAGTGCATAGCTTGAAGATTCTATTGTTTGTATATACTCATCACTAATTTTATACTGTAAATTATACTAAATACAGTAGAACCTCAATTAACTGTGTTCATGATTAACTATGGTGCTCACTCTTCTGTCGCAAAAAAGAAATCAAATACAATTTCTAGTACAGAGTAAATTAGTTAATTGTCCTTCACATCATCATAAACAGTTTGTACTGCTTTTTTTTTTACAATAAATGTATATAAATCCAACTACTTCCTACTATTTCCACAGTTGTTTGAAGGTTCCTCAAAACTTGGACACAGAGACCTTCAGGTACGAATAAAATTTTGACTTCCAGGACATAATGAATTTGAGAAATATTGGAAATGAAGTATGAAAAATAATTTCAAACTGCAAGAAACAAAGACTGATTACTTCATATTTCAACCCCTGATAATGTGACATTCTACACACATACATATGCAGTCGAGGTTCTACTGTACTTATCACAATTTTATATTGTTTATTATATCACTAATTTTATATTGTTAATTATACCACATACTGATCCCTAATTTTATATTCTTAAAAAAAGCATTAATATATTAAATTTTTATGAACAAAATTTATTTAACTAGCTGAATCCCAGCAAGTAATTCGCACACACAGTTAATGAATGATAAACATTAAATGTATCATTAAATGTTGTAACTTTTGAATAATTAATAACTAAATTAATTATACACACAATGTTAAAAGTTCGGTGCAGCAAGAGAGCTGAAACCCAACATTTTCAGATGTGAGCAGTGCAGAGGACTGGGATGGGTGATTCCACAGAAATGGGGAAATTTTGGATGCTTCCTTGCGGAGAATAGAGAGAGAGAGAACGAAATCAAACATTGTCCCATGAAAAATGTTTTATTATTATGAGTGATAAAACTTATAATAGAAATAATATTTTCTCCACTTTCTAGGAAAAGTTTTATTGTGTGTCATAAAATGTGTTAGGTTGGAAATAATGCATTACAATATCACATAATTTAACTTCAGCAGATCACTGTGTAAGCTGCCGTGAGTTTATTTTTCTGGTGGTGAAAAAGTAAATGGATAGTATTTGTTGTAGTAAAAAAGTAATAAAGTTTATTTTTTGCTGTATTTCACAATATCCTGATTCACCATTATGCACCAATTGAAAGAGTTCTGATGTTTATATGATTCAATTTGGCGGCAAGTTATTCCTTAAATATGTTTTAATAGTAGAAGGATAAATATTGCTCATATTTTATTGTAAACATGAGTGATTTAAATTATTTTAAAAGTGCATTTGTTCCAGTAAATTTAATTTAATTCTTCATAGGTATCTTTATTATGAACCAGTAACATCTTAAGGTATACCACTTTTATTCAATCACATTTGTACTTTCATTTTCTCTGTAACATACTAAATAACATAAATTGGCATGGTGTTAGTAATGCATTGGAGTGATGCACATATTTTTTTCATTTTTATTCAGTATGAGATGGATAATAGGGAATGTTTGTAATTTTAAACAATATTAGTTTGACCATTGGGTACCTTAATCCTAACTTCATGCCTCGTTTGACTTAGCTTCTGGTTTGGTTTGGCATCTTATCGTTGCTCAGTTATTTGATGATACAATTAAAGAATTAAAGAACACAATTGCACTGAAATGCATTTGTTTAACTTACACAATCCTGCTTGCCACGAGAACCGTAACGCTGAATTTAACATGCACTTGCCTTTTATCTACTCAAAATATATTAATATTATTTGCCCAAAGACTTTGTTTTGCTTAAACAATGCAGAAATACAGCTATGTCAATTCCATTATACCTAATATATACAAAGGTTGCCCAACACAAACCATACACAACATCAGCTGATCACAAAAACTCGCGTGGTTCTGAAGACAGGAAGTTCCCTATTAGTTTGAGGTTTATTTCTTTTTAAGTGGTCATTATGATGAATTTGTTCCCTCCACTTTTACACCAATATTACTATACTAAAACACTAACGATAATAAATAACATTTTTACCAGACATCAATTTTATTTATTTATTTATTTAATGCCTTTTGGCGAGGTTCAGGTCATGAGGTCTGCTCTTCCACCTAACTGTTGGACTTACGTAAGGGAATTGGGAAGGAGAGATGTTGGGTTGCCACAGAACTTATGGTACCGAACAGACATTTGTCTGGAGTGGGTGAGAGAAACCCCAGCTGAAAAGCTCACCCAGTTTGGCCGAGCAGGGTCTGAACCCGCGCTCTACCGCTGAGCGGGATCATAGGAGCGAAGACGCTACCATAGACAACCGCGGTCTATATGGTAATTTAACCAAAAATACTCATACAAAACCCACATGAGAATGAAGTAGGAAGGTTCTCATGTAGAATAAAAATATGAAAAATGTGACAATAAAGAACAGCAAATTATATCACAAATTCTAAATAATTTGAACACAAACCTGAAACAATCCATGCACTTCTCTGCAACTAATTTCATACTTGTGCGTGGGCTCATTTGTATCAAATGTCATGGCAAAGTTGGCATCTGTTAATTCAAAGGTCAGGAAATCCTTCCGCACATGACGCTTCCACCAGGGTGCACGATCCATATCATGAAGAGGACGAAGATCAGGTGTCGGAAAACGAACCTTGTCACAAAATACACAACTTATAAGCAACCGATTCAAATGTAATCAACTAATCAAAAAATAATAGCATGTTCAGAACAGGTCTCAACATATACTTTGAATATCTTTAACTAATGTTTTCTGGATATCTTTCCATTAGAGAGTTTTCAGAATGCTAAGTCAAAGTAATAGCACCAAAAAGTAAAAATTATCTATTAAGTTACTCATTGCCTCACTCAAGTCTAGGTTACTAATTCCGCACTATTTATCAGAAGTTCAAAAGGCCTTACAGTCCTTGTAATTACATGGTATGGCATGAAGGAAAGACATGTAAATAACTCAAGACAAAAAAAATCATATTAATTTATTTTTGGGAGTCATTAAATTATGTTAAAATCCAATTATAATGCCTTCTCCCACAATATGATATTACAATTGAAATAAAACTAATAATAAATTAAATTTTTCCCACAGAATCTGATATTGCAATAAAAATGGCTTCCAACAAAAGATTTTAAACTTTTCCTTCATTCCCCCCTCTCATTGGGGAGATCATAGTATAATTTGATAATAATTGAATGCTCCTAAAAATAAAGAAATAAGGTATTTAAAGAAAAAACAAAAGAGATTCGATAGGATTCAATCATTGCCGTTAAATCAGAAAATAGACTCACTTCACAGCACAATAAATGCAAATAAATTAATACGTTTCAACATATTAATACACTGAACATAAATTATAAATAAATACTAAAAATAGTTCTTGAAATTAGAGAGCAAAAGGTAAGTTACAAATTAAGGGGGAAGGTAAAGTCAACAATCTACTAGGAGAGAGAGGAATGGACTGGGTGAGAATAATGATGTTGAAGGAATGGGAAATACAAGTCACTTTGGCAATACACCTCAATGTTGCAAGTCATTGAAGAGAACATATAATTCACGATATTGAAGGATGTAACCAACAACATTTAAGTTACATAAACCAATTTCATTGAATATTTGACACTTTACATACCTTCAGAGTGATGAATGGACAATGTGCAGAAAATCTAGTGCGTGTGGCAACCACTGAACTTTCTTGTTGGCCATGCACTGGCCCTTGAGTTTGAGCCTGTTGTCGTACAGTACACAATGGCTGTGGTTGCAGAAGCATGTGCACTCTATCTACTATGGACACATCTAATTCACAACGACACCGTCCAAGTGCAACTCGTGCCTCAGCCCGCACTCCCCGACGCAATTGTTGAGGGCGCGGACAAATGCTTGGAGGGGGTGACCAGCGCTCATATTGCAATCGTACACATGCTTCCCCACCACCACCAACTGACGACTCCTGTTCAGAAACAAAATGATTCATCATTCAATAAAATTTAAGACAGTAAAATATGCTACAGCAAATTAAAATTTTATCTTACTAATATATAAATTATCTTACTTATATATTTCTCAGTAAATTACTAATAAATATATAAATCTTATTTGTTGAAATTATTGTAATAGTTCATTGGCCACATACTCCTTATCTTTTTAAATACAAATTAGATTTGGAAGCTGTTGCTTCCATCCTCAGCTTCTGCCAACTGCTGATCAAATGGTAATCTTGTTTCTCAAAGTTTTTAATTTTTTATCTACCAAAGTTTTCATAAACCCATTAGATTTGGCAGTTTAAACAATTAAATCATATTCCAAGTTGAATTCTTCATCTTTCAATGGGGTATTTACCAGTCATTAGGCAAGGCAATTTATAATGGCATGTTTGTGCTGCACCAGATTAAAACAAAAATCAGTGAGTATCTCTTTTCTAAATATTCCAAATAAAAATCTTTTGCCAAAATTAAAAATTTGTAAATCCAAAAAGGGTAATGGATTTACACTTTTCCAATGTAATTTATATAATTTTTTATTTCAAAATTCATCCACTTGCTCACCATCAGAGGGCCATTTAATCAGCAGTTTGCAGAAGCTGAGAATGGAAGCAACAATTTCCGGAACTAGTTTGTGTTTAAAAAAGTAAGTGGGGTATGTGACTGACGAATTATTACAATATTTTAAAGTATGTATTTGTTGGACAAGGTAGACAAGGCAGAACAGTAAAGGATAAAATATTAAGTACAAAAATATGACATTCCATGTAACAGAAGTGTTCAACCTACAATATCAAACATGTTAAAAATGTACAAGGATGTCAAACCCTGTTGCAAAACTTATCATATCAGAAGAAGAAAAAATTCTCAATGCAAGGTTGACCTGATCAGTTTCTAGTTGCATTGAAACTGTTGTTGTTCATTTTTAAAATTCCAGGATCATCTCAAAATACCTGTTTTATTGAAAGATCTCGAGACAGTAATTTGAACTAGCTAGTAATTCGATTAAATATCTCACATTTATGTGTGCAGAGTAGAGCATCTGATAACAGATGAGAATTTGCTAACAACAGAGTGCAATTAGATTAAAATATTATTGGCCTACATAAAAAATAATCAGTGATAAACCACAAAGTAAAGGTAACCTTCTCTAGACCAAAAGAATATGATCTCCTTGGGGACAAAAGCCAGAAGATTTCTCACTGAAGTTAAAGATTACAATTCAAACACAGTGAAGAATAGGGCTTACCGTGCAGAAATAACAAGATCTCTATATGACCCTGTTGGCTAGATACATTTTAGTTTGAACCCAGAGTTACCTCCAGATAACTTTGGTATCACCAGCATATGATACAATTGACTTTTCAGGCATTGATATAAGTCAATCAATTACATATGGAGTGAAAATAATAGATCCATAATTATCCTTTGCGAAACTTCAGTATTTATCTTCTCTAACATCACTTACGTGTTGACCTATTCTCATTTTCGCAATCTAACGTGAATACTGCTTATGATGAGTTTATGAAGCATTACTTCTTTCTCCACAATTGTAATGGAAGCTCACGAAATAGTACTGCAGAGCTCCATCTCGACCTCCCCCACTCCTCAAGTATACACAAGAAAATGCATTCTCTCTAAAATGTTGATCATAAATGAAAACTATTATCTGTAATTGTTTTTGCAACATACAAAATTCCCTCACATTATTCTCTCTAGCAGTCATATGACAGTGTCGTACCAGCAGCCTTTGGATACTTCTACCTGCGATGGAGCCAGGATGGAGCAAGAAATTTAGGTAGCATAGTCTGGAGCCATTTCCCCTTCTGTTTACTAGCTCGAGCAATTCTTTCACAGGGTGCCACAGTGTGTGTGCAACACTGTGCCGCTTGTGTCAGAGGTAAACATTGCAGATCCACATTCACATGCTGTAAGGTATTTCCACCTATTCCTTCACCTACATTTGTTGATTTTTAGACAACCAGAAAAAGGGTGACCACAATGGGTCTTTGCTGGCACACACAAGTTCACTTTACATTGACGATTTTAAGGAAGTTTTTAAAACAGACTTCAAACCCGCCTCAAACAATTGCATTTAAAAGTCTGTATTGAGAACATTGAGCATGATGCAGCCTGTCATTTATGAATGAGATTCTGGCAACCAAGCAACTACCGGAAAAAAGGGGTTCCCCTTCTAACACGTTCCAATGTTTTCTCCAGAGGATGATGAACAAACAGAAGATGAAAGGGATCCTTTTTGCCCCTGTGGTAGGATATTACTCTATAGGCAATACCTAGAAATAGCATAAGTGAATTTTTTTGAAAAGCAATAATTAAAACTCTTAAGAAACACTATTAAAAGTAACTATTGGTAAAATATAATGTCAAAACTGTATTGTCAGACAACAAGTATATAGTCAAAACTGTATATTGACAGTAAATTATTTGTTATATTGAATATTGTTTTACTTGAGTAACATTTCAAAATCAAATTTGTTCACCAGTAAACAATAAAGAAGATAAAAGAAAAAAATACTGTTAGTTCTTTTTTTAACTGGAATACTAGGTAGTGTGAGCAACGTCTAAAATGTCTAGATAGTGTGAGCAATGCGTATGCAAAGAAATAAATTCAATGAATCTTTCCTATTTTACCTATTGATTCGAAATGGCGATAACATTCACGGAGAACGAATATAACTTGGATGAAACGCTTCGCGCCAGACAGTTAAGTGCAGCGGGTTGCATTCATCCCCTGGATTAATTTAGTCATATTTTGTCTCGTATAATTCACATCTAATTTAATCCACACGGTAAAAGTCATAATCGAGTCAAAAAAGACCTTAAACATGGGAAAAATTAGTATTAGAATTGAAATTTTTTAGCATACGAAGGATTGACGGTAACTTTTAATATTTTATTTGAAATGGTGATTTAATGGCAAAAACTAATTTTCAGCTATATGAAAATTTTCCTAGGTTGAACATCTTTTTTGACTGAGCTATGACACTTTCCATGCAGGTAAAACCAGATGGTATGAAATGGGCCTCACACAAAGTAAGAATATTTGTTTCATCCATTAAATTGAACTGTTTTATCCACTAGCCAATAATCACAATCAATAGACAAACATTTCTCCAAACCACAAATATAAGAAACTCAAATAAAAAAGTATTTTGATACTCATAGAATAGACACTAAGAAAATAGACAAACCCTATTCATATTCTCGAGGTAATGTTGTTTCAGCTATCTAGTGTATAGAATGATCAAATAATTTTCATTCATCAAATAATTACATTGAAAGTAAACCAAATGCTCTGGGAATATGTAATTAGTCCTTTGTGCCTGGGAATTGTTAATGGCAATTATATACTTTAATACTCACAGTAAGCTTTTAATGAAATTAACAAAACTGAAATCCTTTCCATAGTTCCTATCAATTTTCTATATATTGTAATAAAATAATGTTGGAAATAGATATTTTGAAATAAAATTATCTCATAAATTCACATAATAGATTACAATAAATGATACCCCAATCAATTCAGAGGTCTACAATTCTCTCACATAATCTTCTAGAATCAGAAATTATGGAAAATAATTCCACTTAACACAGCTCCATTATCAGTAATCCTAAAACAGAACCTCTCAATAATGCACCAGACACCAAACACCAAACACTAAACCATTAGTGGCTCCCACTACACAAATACAATACATAAATCAGCTATGGGAAAAATGTGACAATGTTTGGTAAGACACGAAATTTCCTCTTACCTCGAAGGCAAGAAGCTCCACAGTTTCTGTTTGAGCTGGAGCAGAATCCACTAGGCGCTCCACTATCTCTAAGTGGTGTACACTCAATTGTGACGATAACACATCTCCACCATTGGACCCTCCTATACACAGAAAAAGAATTCAAAGGGAAAATGAAAGTAAACATTACAAACCATTTTGTTTGGACTACAAAGTACAAATAATAAACAAACTTGACAAAAGTATTCACAACAGAAGTAAAAAATGCAGGTGCAAAGTTATTTGAGTGAAATAACCCACAATATTATTCAACATAAAAACACTACGAATGAATCAATGATTTCATAATAATTCTATTATATCATCAGTCACTTTCATGGCAACTATTGTAGGGTTTTTTCTCTCATTTAAGTTATTTTCAATCTTTAATCAATCTGGCAATGGCATAACTTTTCTTCACCTTGTATTTTATGTTATTCTCAACCAAAATGTGTGACTTATGTTCTTTGTTATTTTTATATTATATTTGAAGAATCTGTTTAAAAAAACTAATAATTTTATGTACAAGTTTTTTTTTTCATTTACGCAAAAGTGATGTTTTGATCAAAGATCATGTGCTGAATGAAATCTGCAAAAAGTTTACTCCTCCCAACAGCTGGAAAGGAAATAGTGTTTCAACTACAGACAACTAAAAATTCAAATTCCTCAAAATATACCAAAAAGAATGTTAATTTATATAAAAATATATGTATTAAGTATATATGTAATAAATATTTATGGATTAAATACATCACTGTGACATTCTACATAAAAATATAATTTAAACAAAAGCAACAATTATGTTCACATTCTTAACTATCTTAAGGATGTGAAGTTCATCTGAGTTTTCAGAGATCAAGAGATTCACAATACCTGCAGCACGCTCTGATCCTTCAACAGCCACAGCTGTAATCAGAAGTCTTAAGTGTGAAAGGGACACTCCTGCTTCAAAAGCTTGCCGCACCAAAGGCAACTCTCTGGATCCAAAGGGTGTGTTGCCAAAGGGACCAAGAGACTGTAATATCAGTTGTATCATGAGAACTTGTGTCACACCATAATGTATATGCCCAAGTAAAATCAAAGTCTTACTGAAAGGAAATGCTCATTCAAAATTCCATCAAAAAGGTTGGCTCTGGTCAGTAAAATCATTAGAATTTTAAAATGAAAAGCTAACTGGAGCAGTTCAACTTCTCCTCCAAATACTCCAATTTTTGCCGTTCGAGAGCAGAAGTAAAACAGAAAAAAGGTGATAAAATGTAGTCACACCAATTACCTATCATTTGAAATCGAAATGATATAAAATTTAAGACTGGACACCATGACATATGATAATTCCCTATTTCTAACACCACAGGTGTTAACATTTTATAAAAAGTAAACCTCTGCGATTTGGTCATCTAATTTAATCTCTATGCACTTCATCAGGCTATCAAACAAAATTTCAAGATGAATCAAATTAAAAATCTACAGTGGAATCAAATTTATAAAGAAAGTTATGGAAGATTTACATCACCATTACTGAACATTATTGATGGTGATATTCTAATAACAATAAATTTATTGTCAAAAAACAGTACAAACTGCGTATGACCACACGGAGGAAAATAAACTAATTTACTCTCCGGAAGCAAGCAAGAGACCATCCCATCAATTCTGATCAAGGGCCCTAAGAAGGCATAGGCGGATTCAAAAATTTCAGCAAAACTTCCTAGATAAGATAAAAATACTACAGCAATGGCGTGATAAAGTACAAGACGAATTTAACTTTTATTAAAATCAATAAATTCTTTTACAGTGTAGAAGCACTGGTGCAGGAGGTAGTTTTTAACCGCGGATTTGAAGAGATTCAATTTCATAATATCTTTTATATTCTTGGGCAAAGAATTGTATAGAACGATTCCCGAATGATAAGGTCCTTTTTGGCAAAGAGTGGTTGACACTCTAGGGCGATGAATATTACTACTATTGCGTGTATAGTGTTCGTGAACGAGACTGTTTCGTATAAAGCAAGGGTGGCACTTCAGTAATTCGGTCTTAACAAACACGACCGTTTCATAAATATAAATGCAGGGAAGTGTTAAGATATTTAATTCCTTGAATAAAGGTTTACAAGAGTTTCGGGGGTGAGATTTACAAATTATCCGAACTATCCTCTTCTGAATTCTGAAAGTTTGAATACTCTGACCGGAATTACCCCAGAAAGTAATGCCGTAACGTAAATGGGAGTAAACGTTTGCAAAATAAATGCAACGGGAAATACGTGGACTAACTGCATTAAATAAGATTCGGAATGCGTAACACAATTTGCTTAATTGGGAATTGAGATTGTCAATGTGACAATTCCATTTGAGGTTGTCTTGAATATGGAGACCTAAGAATTTTGTATTCGTAACAGTTTTTAATTGTGTTCCGTTTAAAGAAAGAGAAACCTGGGGGATTTTGTATTACTATTGTGAAATGACATAGACACTGTGTTGTCAGTGTTTACAATGAGACGATTTGCATGGAACCAAGTTGAAAGGTTAGACAAAACTTTTTGAGCACTGGCGTGTTTACATAGTAAATTAGTGTCATCAGCAAAAAGAACCATTTTGCAATCTGATGTGGACCAAATATGTTCCAAGGCAAGAATAGACCCATAAGAGTGGTACTTCCATCTGCTGAATGTGTCCATTTGGTGTTCGCTATTAAGATGTCCCTTGGTGATGGTAACCTGCATATATATAGTGATCAAACTAAACAACAAATGAAATACTATAAGTATATCAAGAATGATCTACAATTGCATACTTCTGCTGAATCAAATCTGTTTATTAAATTTGTTAATGTACTAACTCTAAGAAGTCTAATAATGAATAGCACCCCAAGAATAATGATTGTTTTTCTATTTCTTATCAGAACATTCATAGTATTCATAGTTGTCTTGCTGAATTTCGTTCCAATCTTTCGACTGATTCAAGATTTTGGTATACTGGTTCTCACTAAAACTTGGCTAGATGAGGAGAGTGATAATAAACAATTAGGTTTAAGTGATTATAATTTCATAAGGTTTGGTAGATTTATATTAACTAGTGTTAAAGCTTATAGGGGAGATGTACTTGTTGCCATATACGATCATATTAAGTTCAAGGTAGTCCCTTCTATTGATAATTCTTTTGAAATAGTTTTTGAGCAGATTTTTACTGGTGATACTTATTTTGTTCTTGGCACCACGTGTATTCTCACAAATTCATATCATGAATATTAAGACTTATTTGTTCATAATTTACAAAATATGTTGTCATTCAATAATGTGATTGATTTTATATATAATATAATACAATTGGGCGATTTCAATTTACCAGGCTATACTCGGAATTTTATTAATAACCATCCTATACCTGTTGGTCATCATGCGAATCAACTTTCATGATGCTGCAGACTTCTTTGTTAAATTTATAATTTATTTCAAATTTATTTTGTTAAATTTATAATTTATTTCAATGTGTTTAAAAATAAATATAACAATGTACTTAATCTAGTCTTTTCTGATGTCCAGTGAACCGAATTTGAATTTTGGTTTGTGATTATGCGCAAGATACTTTGATTATCAAAATAACTATTGGAGTACCCTGTACTCCATTGGATTGGATTGAAACATTATTTGATTTTAAGAGGGCTAATGATGTAGCTATCACAAATATATTGCATTCATTTGAGTGGCCCAGATTTTCTAACAGTAATCAATCTTGTAATGTTAGTTATGTTAGTAATCAATCATAATGTTAGTTTAGTTGTTGGCTTTTTATTAAGAGTGATTTACAAATGTGAGCAAAAAATTAAGATAAAACCCTATTTATTTCCTAAGTGGTTTTCAAATGAACTTGTATTAGCCATCATTATTAAGAAAAGACTACACAGGTTTCATGAACAGTATGATTTTTTATATTATCTCAATGAATTAAAGAGAGAGGTCACATTGTGAAAGAAGCTGAATTTTCAAAGTAAGACTGAGATGGCTCAACAAGGCAATTGTAATAGACAGTTTTTTTAATTATAATGGTTCTATTGATAATAATTTTTCTTCATCGATGTATCTTGATTATGTTGACACTGAGGGAGATCAAGATATAGTTAATATTTTGGCAAAAAATTTAGTGGTTTATAAAAATTCTTCATTCTCTTACTGTGCCGTCTGACTTTAATGATTGTTTTCCTAAAATTATGCTAACGTATAAAGATATAGATAAAGTAATTGGTGATCTTGGCATTAGACCTAGTCCTCAACCTGATTTAATTCATCCTTTCTTTGTAAAAAGCTGTAAATCTGCTCTAATTAATACGCTACTTTTACTTTTTATTGAATCTTTATTAATAGGCATTTATCCTATTGATTGGAAGTTATCATTTCTTAAACCTCTTCATACGATGGAAATACAATTATGTTAATAATTACAAACCTGTAGTTAAATATGGTATATTTGCAAAAATGTTTGATCCGTTAGTATATGATAAGCTGGTTTCCTACTTCAGAAAATATATAATTCCACAGTCATATAGTTTCTTAAAATGATGTCAACCGCTGTGAATTTAGTAAATTATACTGAATACATTGATAATCTTAATAAAATATTTATTGTTGATCCTATTTACTCTCATCTGTCCAGAACTTTTGATGTAGTTAACATTGACTTGCTAATAAGAAAATTATCTATATATGGGTCCAGGGTATAATTATATGTTCAGGGTCCTTTACTTAGGGTTCTTTTCTTATCTCAAGAACAGAACACACAGAGAAAAGATAAAGAATTGGTTATCTGACACCTTTTTAGTTACTTCTGGTAGTGATCAGGGTAGTCATTTGGGATCACTTTTAATTACAGTATTTATTAATAAAGTTTATAAGGTCATAAGACACTCTGACTTTCTACTTTTTGCAGATGATGCTAAATTGTTCAAGTCTATAAAATTGAAACTTGATTCTGAGCTTTTGCAATTGGATTATTAGATTTTTTTTACTGGTGTTATATTAATGGCCTTCAATGTAATATAAAAAAGTGTTTTTCTATAAGGTTTGGTAAAAATTAGCATTCTCAATACTCAATGTTAATTTCTGAATAATCATCAACTCAGGAGAACGTTCATTTGGGTGTTATTTTGACTCCCAGTTTTCTTTCAAGAATCATACAGAATATATTTTGTTGCGGGTTGATAAGAGAATTAACTTTTTCAAAAGATTTACTAGAAAATTTACCAATCCAAATACATGTCAGTCACTTTATTATTCCTGCATTTATCCATAATTATCTTATGGCACAGTTATTTGGTGACCACCTCAAGGCTATCTTAATAATGAGATAAAGAAAGTGCATCATTTATTTTTAATCATATGCAGCTTTCAGAGTTGGTTGTGCAATGTCTTATACATGTCATACAGCTCCATTCAGGAATATTTAATGATACCTGCATTAGAATCTTCACATATTTGAACTGATTTGATTTTTGTTTATAGAATTTTGGCAAATCTTCTCAACGACAGTGAATTTTAGAGTAAATTCAATTTTTATATACCAATTAGAGTACAATTAGAGAGAAACAATAATAACTATTTTTATTCTCCTTTAATTGATCTACCATTTCCATGCAAATCTATTGTTTTAAGGTTATCGAATTTGCATCACCCACATTCTGGCTGGCTGGATATTTATAACTAACTTGAACTTCATTAGATATAAATCTAAACATTTTATTATAAACTGTAAGTGAAATGCTTTCTATCATTTGTTGTATGTGCTAGTGCACCCCTTTTCCAAACAATGTTAACTTTTGTATTATAGGGTTTTCACCTATTAATACTTCAATTAATGAATTGATTGATTGATTGACTGATTAAAGCAAAGCACCTTGCCATACATAATTAAAAAATCACAAATCTTAAAATAAAACTATAAGAAAGAATATAAAAGAATTTTAGGATAATCAAGCATAATTACAATACAGTAATAAAAAGACATACTCAAATTATTCTTATTTGAACCTGATAAAAGTTTTAAAAGTTTAACATGGGAGAAGAAAAGGACAAAACGAACAAGATTCTGACGAAATGGAACTTCAAAGCAGCTTTACAGTTGCCAATATGACCCATGTCATGGACTATATCTCAAATGAATGAAACTTGTTGTGTAATGATGATATAAATAAATAATCCTATATAGTTAAATTACAATGTATTTACACAACTTTCAAAGCAGAAAACAACAATCCAAGATTTAAATCTTGGGAATGATATGCATCAGAAAACACAAAAAGAAATTAAAAGTTTACCGAAGAAAAAGGAATAGTTGTGAAGACCCAGTCAACAACAGTATTGAGGCCGCAGAACCGTAGGAAGTGGATAGTAGATGACGTAGGGGTCAGAATCACATACATTTGGGAGGCAATTGAGCTTCGGGGCAGAAGGAATAAGCCACTGTGTGGGTATTGTATATGACACCTCGGCGACCTCCTCTGTCCACCGATAACCAAGGAGCCAGAAGCTGCGCGGCATTGCACCCGTAGAACCCCAGAGACTGCTCTTCATCTCATGTCATCATAAGCTAGAGAACAGCCCTATGTCATTAACACTGCCCACCCTTCCTCAGAAGTCACTCTGCACGCCTCCGCCACTTTGTAAGTACGAATAAATGAGTTGACACAACTGTTTCACTGGAACCAGCTAATCACTCTTCATCAACCCTTCTATCTGTTCCCCCACCCGAGCTGTGACAACCCTCATGACTCGTCTCGGACAACAAAATGTGGGTCACAACGGGGAAGTCGTGACATAACAAAGAAGGTTTCAAAGACTGAAAATATGGGCAGTAATGATATTTAAAACTCGAGATTCTACACAAAGACAAGAAAGAAATATAAAAAGAATTGTGAGAATTTTGGGATATCTTTTAAGCACTCTCATTCATGAGAATACATTTCACGCATAACAAGCATTAAGTATACAGAAAGTTACACTAACCTGAAAGAAAGATTCAGCAGTCATCTTCATCTGCTCCACTGAGGATCGTGCTAAACCTCCAGCATTCCCAACTTCCCCTGCTGTAGCAGGGACAGAAACAGGAGCACATGAAGTGAGTAAATCCTCATGAAGGAGAACTGCACCCACAGCAGCAAGGCGTAGTCGAAAGCGTGACACTTCAGTTCCTGAGAACCCTCCAGAACTGCCATCTGATCTTGCATTTCCAGATGACTGACCTGGAACCCAAACAGAAAAATCCCAGGATTAACTCTAGCAAAAATGTTAAAATTTTATGCCAAATTTGGAATATGTATCTATTTTTTGTCGTTTGTTTCCACGATAATTTGCCAATCCAAATTGTCAAATACATCACACATATCTAAGAACGTAAGTGAACAATGTTTATTTTCTCTTCCACTTATCAAGAAATTCAATTTTGAACTTCGTCTTGCATCAATAACCCTTTTTTGAACCCATATTATTATCACTTTCGGTATTATTCTCTTCCAGATATAACATTAATTTTGCTTCAAAACCTTATTCAAAATATCTTCTACCACTGAGAGCAGCATTATTGGCAGTATGATACCACCATATCCTGAACTCTTGTTGCTCCCAAGTATTGCAATTGCGCTTTTCAATTCTTCAAAAAGACAATTCAACTACAACAACTACTTTGCTATAATTATATATTTAATTTTTTTGTATTAATATAACCTTAGAACCTCATCAAAAGGAGCGGCCATCCTTCACCATTTTTGAAACATCTCTCTTTGAAGTCGAGAACCTTTCCACACAACATATTTATCTTAGTAATTGTTTTTGGGGTTTAAAATGCTTATAGCAATTGAAATTCATAAAAATGTCTGTTTTTGCATGATATAATTTTAGGTTAGGAAGTATTCTTCCTCACATCAATGGGAAATATTAATTTTTCTTTTCAAAACTATGCAATGTTTCAAATGTGTAGAATTTTGGTGGGAAAATCACATTTTCAAAATACATAGGAATCACAGTTTCAGTATTCTGGCAGAGAACTCACCCATTTAAAAATATTGAATTTATGAGATAATTTTTCATTATCAAGAACTTGAAGAAGATTAACAATATCATTTTGAGATGAAATTTCTCAAAACATAATCGACCAATGTTTTAGGCAATCAACAATAGTCAGTTACATTTGAATTCAGAGTACATAAGCTGCAGATTAAATTAAATCTTCATAAGTTATCAGAACATATAGAATCACCAGTTAGCAGCTACAGTTGTTCCATTACTAAAGTTATAGCTATTCCTCAAACTATGAACCTCTGATCTTCAAATCACCCACTGAAGGGAACACTGTTCTACTTTAGAGACACACTCAACTAATTATGTGTCGATTAGTGTGTTTGAACAATAAGTGACAGATAAATAATATTCACACAAAGATTTTGAAATTCTCACACAAATCCCACTTTTTTCTCACTATGAAAAACATTCCCAACAACAATTTTTACTTTCCCCCCACCCCTCCATCTAGACATTTATAGGTTGTGTACTTCATTCATACATGTTTATAAATATACTTCTATGTACTACTAATATACATACACGTGCACACTCCATGAAGCAAGCCCAAAAATGTGAAAGTAGTCTTTGAGAGTGACCCAGTTAATTAATTTATTAAGAAATACTTTATTCAATAGAATTTGAAACTAACTCTTTGGCGATTTCTTCTTGTTGGAAGTCATGCCTGGAGCAAATGAGGCACATGGGGTTGAAAATCTGCAAACAATTAACAGCCTTTACAATAAGTACCCAATTAATAAAAACTAACTTGTTCTCTCATAAATTTAAAGATACTCTTTACTTCAATGTTTTACATGATGGCCTAAACAAGTAGCAATAAATCAGATGCACAACATCTCAACTAAAAATAAAACAATACTAAGCACACACAAAGCAAGCACTAACATGACACAAAATTATGATAATACAATCTACAAAACTATACTTCAACATCTAAAAATTCCACATAACCTTTCGCATTAAACCTGATATTGTCAGATACAAAAATTCGTATCTTCATATGTCAAATTAATGAAAAAATTGGATTTCTCTTCTATCAATGACACTTGTAGGTATTGGGAATAACAAGAAATCTGAAATAATACTTTTGAAATTGCTAATGTAATACAATACTGAGTAGTCTCAAATAGAATTCACCCACAATGACATGTGGCTTCAGATGAATAGATAACAGTAAAAAGTAGATAACATATTGGGATCAGGTGTATGGATTGGTTGTATTACATAAAAAAGAAACATTAAGTGAAGAATGAAAATAATGCGAATAAAGGATATTTTTGAGGACAAAAAAGGAAGCAATTCACAGGAAAAAGGAGAATTACCTGCTGACCTGCGAATATATCCCTTGCAGAGGAAGGATAGGGCAGGAAGGAGAGAGGATGTCACCCTCAACGAGAGTGGCTCTGTTCTTGGTTCCTTTGCAAACTGCTTCTGTTGACACAGCTCTGCACGTTTCATCTTCAATGCAATAGGAAGACCTTTGCATTTCCACCATCTGATTGCATCCCAATCACCTCATTGTAACATCCTTTCCATGAATGAGAATTTGAAGAAAGAGTAACACATTTATTACTTCATTCAGAAGATTACCTTTGAGATGAGCCCTTTCCTTCACTGATGCAACTATGGGAAGAGCAAGAGGATGAGACACTGGAAGTGAGAGACATAGTACTCTCCCCCATAGCACCTCCCATAGGCAGGAATTCTTCCTCATCTTCTTCTTCCTCTTCACTCTCTCCTAAGGGACACGAAAATTTTGTCCTAATATATTCTCTAACAATCCCAGAATACTTGAGGGGGATGAGGTCGAAAAGAGGCAGTGGGCGCTTCCTTAGTTACTATCAAAATGGAGCAAAGCATGTTTTTTTTAGGGGTGGAGGGGTATGAAGATCAAAAATATTTATTTCATTTTACTTCAAATTTTTAATAATATAATAAATTACTTGAATATTATTCCTTAAACCAAGGATTTTAAAGTTCAACCTTGTCTCTAATTTGAAACTATTCCACGTATGAAAACTTTTGACAAAACAATTAACAGCAAACTAGTCACACAAGAATTCGGGCAATAATAAAAAACTGTTTCAAGGACACAGTAACAATTTGATTCGTAAGAAGAAGAAAAATTGTTGAAAGTAATATTACTTAATTTAAGCTTGCACTATGATGCATTTTTAGCAACAATATCACAGGCTACTTGCTGTGATGTCTGCCACCCAATCTCTAAGGATGGAAAATGATGTCACTGCTGTCTACGATGCATTGTAGCATGTCTAAGTACTTGCAGAAAAAAGCAATTACTGCAAATTTTTGTCTGCAAACTCCATTCCTAACAGCGTATTCTGACCTTTTCCCTTTCTTATTACCAGCCTCAATTTAAGGTTGATAAGTAAGTTATTAACAAGTTTTGTAGCACTATATTCAAATTTCTTCCCCTACTTCTAATCTATAACGAGGTATAGCCACATTATTATACCTTTCTATTTTCTAGTTTTCTTATTCATTTAGTTGAAAGTCTCTTGTAAGCTACCAAAACAGTAAAACATAAATTCTAAAAAATACGTTTATGAATAGACAAAAAGAAATATTTGTTATTCACATTAGTATCAGCATTGTAGACAATTCTAAAAACTTTTGGTTGGAGATACTGGTAGATGAGGGAGAGATAGGGCGATCGCCCCTGCCCCAAGGAATTTTACTTGACTTTGTAGAATACATAAAGGAGCATCTTCAACTTGTTAAATATTTTTTCATTTTATTGACAATATCTAGAACCCTGTTTCTAGTTAACAATACTGGGATTTACATGACTTGTCATTACTTATCTTTTCCATTGCATTTCGTCCCATATGGTGAAAGAATTTGATATGCAGTACAATGTAACTGTACACAGAAGTGCATTTTAAAAGAACCACGCAAATGCAAGTACAAGACTGAAAACAAAACACATACTTCTGCTCCTATGAATGTATTTTATTTCCACTATTAATACAACGAGTGAGAATAATGAAACTATCAGGGGAATGGGGAAAAGTTGACAAAAGTTTCGTCCCTCCCCCCTCCAAGGTCACTAGCTGGATTGGAGATAAGATAGTTTATTAAAGCAGACTGGATAGGATCCAGCCTATCATTCCATAAGTTGCCCAGCTACAAAAAGCAGCATAATACACAATAAACAACAAATTTTTGTACAGTATTGAACTTAAAATATGCATAAAATAAGCTCTTAGTTCATTTAACAATACCAGCTATATGGAGATCCCATTTCATATTGCAATAGATATTAGATTTTCAACTCCCCTCTGACTTAAATAAATAATTAAAGACTTACAACCTTCAACAAACGAATACCATATATTTTGTGATTTAAAATTCACAATGTTCCACAGGTTTTATTGTTGATGTTAATATCAATTCCTCAGATACACAATCAGCATAGCTACCAAAAGTAAAATAAATTTGGATATATATATATGTTAGCCAAAGAATCCTTTGTGCTTTTATTTAAAAATCCAAATTTATATTTTATAATATTTTCAAATACTTTAGCAATATTGGAAATAAGCAATATATGTCTATTGTTATTGATTGCAGTATCAGTCCCTGATTTGTAATAGACTCCACCTCCCTTATTTTGAAGTGATCAGGGACAAATTCCTGAGTTGAAACAAAAATTAATTATATGGGTAATAATTAGAGATATGTAAACATTAAGTTTTTCAAGTGTACTGGTGGAAATGCCATCAGCACCACAAGCCTAACTTCAGATTTCATATAGTTATAGGCACCTCATAAACATATTTGGCACAGAAAAATAGTGTATCATTTCTGAATATTGTAGGTACATGCACCTTATTTTTTCTTACATTTTATGATCCAACAATTGTTTTTGTTAGTACAAATTTTTTTACAGCATTCATTTTTGGATTAGAGTATTTATTCCTGAATCACTCCACTGACAAAGAGATAAATGTTTACCAAGAGCTGCTGTGCTCCATCCTTGAGATGACCGCACCCCAACTGACTGAGCAGCAGGACGAAGCTGCTGCTGAAGTTCCTGTTCAACACGTCTGAAATCGCTGGCACCCATAGGCTTCTCCTGCAGACGGGTAGTCCGAACAGGAACATTGCTGAAATACACAGACCTCAAACCATTGGGGAATAATAAATACAAAATTGCATGGGTGGGAACAAACAGAGTAATGGTATTCACCTGGTATCCTGAGTGTGAGGTTGTGCAAGGCCTTCCAACAATTCCACAAGAAGGTGAGCTTGCCGTGGGCTAAGAAAGAGAAGAAGAGCTCCACATTGCGCCTCAATTTGCACCTTGGGCCCGGGAGCGTTATCTTGTTGACGCAAACGTAAACGAACTTCTTGGCGCCCAGTCAACCGTCCAAGAATTACAGGATCAGGTTCTAGCAGTAAATTACCACCTGCAGTACTTCTTTCCCCACTGGAAAATTAAATGAAACCCAAATAACGTTTGAACAACAGGAACTAACACACAAAACAAAAAGTAATCAATTCACTCTCAAAGAAAAGCTGATTCAAGAACTAATGAGACATTAAATTTTTACATGATCCTTATCTTAAAATCCTTACATTTATATGTACTGTATCAACAAAATACTGTTATTGTGTTTACAATTGATACAAAATACATCACTGTTTGCAATGAAGTAAAATGCAAGACGTGTGAACATGTTGCTGTTACCATTAGTAAACAAATAAACATGTAAATATGAGAGGGATGTGTGGTGATTAACAAGAAATCAAAATCCTGTGCTTGATTACAAATCTGAAGTTATCTTACAATGAACACAAACACAAAGGGTATCATTTATTCACACTTCGTAAGCTGCTTCAAACTTGTAAATTACAACAACTAGAAAAAGAGAGAATACACTAGTAATAATTTACATTACATTCTTTGAAGTCAAGAACAAAAATCAGCTAGTTTATCTCTAAATATACTAATAATTTTCTCACATAGTGGAGGATTAAAATTAAGGAAAACATAAAAGAAAGAAAATCAAACCTCCCACAACTTGAATCTGACAGCCGAGAACTAGACATTGGGTCTCCAGGCTCAGGAACACCCTCTGTAGACATTGGGGAGTCTAGGACACTTTCACTCACCTAAAAAATAATACTTCAATAAATGACAAATATTACTCTTTTAATATTATTCCTAGCATTAATGTCTTATAGGATTTTGTACATAAGTAATTACAAATTTATCTTACTTGTTTCACAAGGTAATCTATATTCATAATTTTAGGAGTAAATACAGCACCAAAACGTGACACAATAATGACAAGAGTAGTATCGCAAAATTTGTGACATACATCATTTTAAGCCACAGAAATGACATATATCATTTTAGTCATCGGAATGGAATAACTCAACTTCTTACAGGAAAAATATATTAAAGTAAACAGGTCAGTTCATGGCTACTCATGGTCAGTCTGGTAACTCTACAGTGAGAGTTCTTCAAGATCTGGACATGCAGACAGTCAGAGGCAGCCAGATCACAATGGTGGTTGTGTTGCACAAGTGAACATGTGAAGAACAGCATGCAGGTGTCCTTTTTTGTGGACCAAAGGACTGGCCACAGAAAAAGTGCATCGCAAAATGCATCCCGTGTATGGTGACAACTGTTTCTCGCGGAAAGCTGTGTTCAATCGGATCCAGAGATTTGCAAGGGAAGGCAAAGCATCAGATGGGTAGCATCATGGTCATCCTGAGGTGGTGTCAACTGCAGTCACAGTGCAGCGTGTGGAACAAATCACAGTCTGGACTTAGCACCCAGTAGTTTTAATCTGTTTGGGTCCCTACACTAGTAATACCCTACACTTGTAAAATCATTTGGGTGGCAGTTATTTTGAAACTGATGCTATCATAATCCAAGAGGTGTGACAGCAACCAATAGTTCTTTGCCATTGGCTTTCAAGGACTTGTAAAGAGATGGGATAAGTGTCTGAATGTACAGGGTGATTATGTCAAAAAGTAAAATAAATGCCAGGAAGATTCATTATTGACTCTATACAGATTTGAGACTTATTTATTGACATACCTATGTAAAAAAGTCAAGAAAAAACATTGCTCGTAATACTGAATGTCCTTCATACAGTATAACGATTGGCCAAACTCACCCTTTCTTCGGGGGAAGAAGCAGTACTTAAACTCATCACAGATCTGCTGAAGGTGCGTGCATATGTAGGAAACTCATCAGCCAGTAACTGAATTCCTTCAAAATGAAAGGCTTTACAAGCAAATGCAGCCACTCTATACAGTCGACTGCCATCCACAGTAGGATTCTCACTGTTCTTAATTTCTTCCTCAGAGGTAGTTACTATTTCATTGCCACACTCATCAAAGTAATCAATACTGTGAAAAATAAAATTAAATCAATCAATAGCCATTAAAACTATCGTAAGCAAGATCTTTGCAAATCCATAAATAAACTTTTTTAATAAAGCAAAACATTTAAGTCTGCCTTCTCTGAAAGCTTCTCATCTTATTTATTACACATCAAATCAGAGGAAAGATCCAATTCTACTCACGTGCGGATCCGCAATTCTAATGCTACACCAATTGCACTGCCTTTAGGGACATGTTCTAGACGCACTCTTGTGTCTACAAATTTAACTTTGACACGACACAAAACTGCAAAACAAAAAATTAACCAATAATGATTACAAGTAGTAAGCTGGCGTCTCATAATGAGCCATTTCCTCATATTGCACAAGTCAAAAAGGATTACCGAATAACAACTCGTCTAAATGAATTCATCAAAAGCTGTTTCGGTCATATTTTAATTATTTTTAAGTTCATATTTCACTAAGCAAAGTCTGAAATATTCCACATCAGGTTTACTATGATAACAAGGTCAGCCGCAGTTTTCAACAAATATTTTTACTGTACCATTAAAGAAATCTAAAACTCATTAAACACTAGAACGTTTTGTCAGAAAATTATCTATCAATTTATGTGAAAAAATATTTTATGAAGAGTTACAAAACTTTAAGAATATAAATAAGTTGAAATAATACTGCATATGAATAGGTTTTGGAAAATTTCATTAAAAAATTTTGCTTATAAAATTTATTTCATGTTTAAAAATTGTAAATAAAATTTATTTTTTTAAGTTTCCAGGAAGATCAACAAAAATACTAAAAATTTCAAACTGTAGGTAGCTGTTGTAGAATCTTTTAACAGTTTTTTTATATAAATTATTCCTATCACTGAATAACATATTTAAGGTAGTTCATGTTATACGCAACTCAGTTTACACATTACAGTCTTCATACTTTGCACGTTTTACGGCCAGGTGAAAATTGTGACGGACCAGGACTCAAACCCGGGACCTTCTGCTTTGGCCGCAGGTGTGCTGCCACTGCACACCCGCCTCGACTTCCAAAGTCCGTACACAACAAAGCAGGAGGTCCCAGGTTCAAGTCTCGGTCTGTCACAATTTTCACCTTGCCATAAACAATCCAAACTTCTCTCTCCAGAAGGTACTCAGAAGTTGTGAGTTCAATCTTCACACGTTCAATTCGAAAATTAAAGAAATTGCTTGCAGCTTAGCATCTAGTTCAAAGTGAATAGTTTGTTGGGAATGTTATGCATGTTGTACAAAAGTTTATGTAGTCTTATGCAACCAAGAATATAGAAGACTATCTGTGTTACATAGTTTTGACCATTAATAGTCTCAACAATGCACTTTATTCTTAAGTTAAGTCAGTGGAACAAGTAGGGTAATTAATTGTGAATCACAATTATAATTTGTCAATTATAAATTATTAATTGTGGATCAAAATACAAATAAAATTCCATTAGAAACATCTCAGTACTAAATTAAAATATTCTCACAAAATTCAGCTGTTTTACTAACATGAAAAGAAGGATTCACGAAATAAGAAAAAAATATTGAAGAATACTTAACACTCACTAGAGTCTATCGCTTGTGCAAAAAGTTCCAGGCCCTCGAGTGGCCTTCCATGGTCAGTCTCTGTCTCTCCATCTCGAAGGCATTCTTCTGCCATCTGCATGGAAGAGCTCATGCTGCTCCACACTGACTCAAACATAGAGGCTCCTGAAACAACAGTTCTTCTTTGAGTAATAATTAATAACATTAATTCACACATTTTACTCACAATAATACAGAAAATCAAGGTTACTAATAACAATATAAACTGCAATTGTCAACAAAAAATAGCAAAAAAAAAAATTAAATAAGAAATACTTAGGAGTACATTAGTTATTAGCTTTCTGAAAATTTAATAGTCTATTGGTGCCCTAGTAACATAACTGAGTAAAGAATTAATAGATGTAATGTCAAAAAACATTATACAAGGCTTGGAGCACAAAGGCAATACTGTAACAAAAATATTGTTTCCTCAGAAATATTTAGCGAGTTGTGGAGAAGGAACTACTTGAAAAGCTAATTACATTGGTAATCGATTATTTTGTTTCCTTTATTTTCTTGAGAAACAAATGCAATGCAAAAATTATCAAATCAATAAATTTTCACAATTTTGGATTTGTGCCCATCTGTGGCTATGGTGTTAGCATGCTTGCTCATCACCAAGTCATCCCAGGTTCAATACCCAGTGGGGCCAGAAAAAATTGTAGCTTTTCACATTAATTTCCCAGTTCATACAGCTGTGACTACAGAAAAGTGAACCCTTCTACCTCTATCCACCTCCTCCTAGTATCAATAACTCTAACTATTACTAACAACTCATACTAACCCCTCTGCATGGGCCAAGTTGTTGGTAAACCCAGCTAAGCGGCCCACCTCCTAATAATAACCAACCACCCAACTCCTACCTCCTATTGCTCCATGTAGATAAGCTTCAATAGAACGCTCCATTTCTCATTTACAAATACTACAATAAAAAAATCAAATAATTTACATTTAATCAAAAAATTAAGAAGTGACACAAACAAGTCACATTCATGACCAGATGTTACTGAACTTGTTAAAATTTAAATATAACACTAGTCCAAGAATTCTCTTTGAGCATCTTTCAGGCATACTACACCACATTACCTGTGTCAGCACGCTGCTTAGGTTGGATGGTAAGCATGAGTCCATTAACTTCAACGTAGCTAGAATCTGTCAGTAAGGAGGCCCAGGGAATTGAGACAGATATCTCAGAAATATACCCATCCACAAACTCAACAGGCAAATTCTGCTGCTCACCAAGTTCATTGAGAGCCTACGGGTTGCAAAATGTAGTTAATTATAAATAAAGATGAAAATTAAACAAGTATTTTAGAAAATGATAGATTACAGGCAATGTCACATCTCACAAACAAAGAGACCAAGTAATAAAATTAACAATTTGTATTTTTTTAAAATCTAAAAATGAAACTTGAGGTTTTAATGAGGATAACACTTACCTGGACGTCAAGCTTAACGCACGACACAGATCCAATACCATTGTATAAATCTACTGTCAGCTGATCCAAGGTCAATTTTTCTTCTAAAAATTGCCCCAAATAACGCTGGAGCAGATACCTACAGGCCCGTTTCTTAATGCCCTCCGACCAAGGAAGGTACCAAGGCATTTTGATAAAAAAATTATGCACCGTAGACAATACTACACACAGTATTATGAACAATAGCTATCACACATGCCTCATTGTCCCCAGTATGACGTCAATTGTTTTGTTTTTATTCGTGTTATACAGAATGTGAGGAAGGCGCTCGCGATCACAGAATGATCAAAATCACTCATTTCTGTTCGCAGTCATCCGAAACAAAATCAAACTATGCCATCACAATTATATACATCCTAAAACCCAGATGTGCGGGGTATCGTCCTTGTTAGTTCGAACAGAAGCTGCTCACTGGCTGCTCATGTGCTGCGCAGTCGAATAGCCAAGATCGAGGTTCTAATGGCACTCGTATCGACCTTGATTGGCGGAAATGACTGCGCAGCCCTGCACCGTGTACACCATTCGGCACAGTTTGTATTCGCGACTGGTTCGTGAATGATAGATCCAGTCAGGGGGTGCGAGCCCCCCTCCCCTATCGCAATCAGGAAAAAATATTAATTTCAATTAATCCTATGCATAGGTTAGTTTATTTACCCTTATAGAATTTATATGCTTTTGTATTATGCACGGTCGTGTTTGTTAAGACCGAATTACTGAAGTGCCACCCTTGCTTCATACGAAACAGTCTCGTTCACGAACACAATACTCGCAATAGTAATAATATTCATCGCCCTAGAGAGGGCAACCACTCTTTGCCAAAAAGGACCGCATCATTCGGGAATCGTTTTATATAATTCCCTGCCCAAGTATATAAAGGATATTATGAAATTGAATATCTTCAAATCCGCAGTTAAAAACTATCTCCTGCACCAGTGCTTCTACAATGTAAAAGAAGTTATTGATTTTAATAAAAGTTAAATTCGTCTTGCACTTTATCACGCCATTGCTGTAGTACTTTTTAAATAACTTATAACAATTTCAAAAACTATTTTCTTGCATGATTGTCTTGTCTTATGGCTCATATTAATTTAGTTTTATGTGTACTAAACATTAGCACGGTTGTCTGGTTCTTCTTTCCTTAGCATTTTCTTTTCTTCTTGTGGTGCTCGGGAGGTTTCTGCCACTCAGGCGTCTCTGCTGATTGTATGTCATCCACCTTAGTTTTTCCCCTCTTGTCGCGTCTCCTCACTTCTACCGACGGTGGACTTAACTCTTCTCCTTTCGTACTCAATTAAAATTGAGTTTCAGAGTCAGGTGTCAGTTTTTTGTAGTCTGTGTGTTATATTTGGTCCATGTCGTCGTCGGGTTGGCTTTCCCCGTCGTCATTATTCGCTTTTCGAGGATACCCAAGGTATTGTAGATTTCCTTCCTTTTTGGGGGGAGGGGCTTTACGACTCTTCGACATCAAAGGTCATCGGAGCCCTAAAAACTTGTACAGGTAGGGAAAATGCTGTTACGCACTAGGGAGAGTCAATATGACTCTCCCCGCGTGTGGGACTTGCCGAATGATTCAACCATACCCACTAAAAACCCTCCTCAATTACAACATACCAAAACATATCTCAAAACATACACTAAAACATTGAGGACAAAAAATGAGGTGGGTACAAAAATGAAGAAAATGAAAGTGGAAGTAATGCCAGACTCAGCTCGGGGCCCCGTGTTTGCCTAACACGTACTTACTAGATGTAAGTCCCCTGGGGGTCCTTCCTTTCCTCTCTTATTTCTACACATCTTTCGAAGACTTCCGTGGCCGGAGTCATATGTTGCTGGGCTTTCCGGTTGGTGCCGCGTCAGATGGTTGGTTCCAATCCCAGCGTATTACCCAGCTTGCCATTGGCGCACATGTGAGCCAACCCCTGCGTCCCACGCCACTCGACGCCCCTAGACGTGGAGTGACAACTCGCTCCAGAGCACTACGCTCGCAACCACCGAACTAGTCACTTCTGAAGAAGGTTGCAGCATGGCTGCCGAAACGTCAAGCAACTACCATCAGCCTAACCAGAAAGCCCAGCAACAACTACACACCTTCTTCTCAGAATGTCTGACTCCTTTATGGCCTTCGCTTGGGAATCCATTATCACGGGGTTGTTCTTAGCATGTTGCTGTTAACAACGTTCAAATTCTGAAGGATTCTTCCAACCAATGCTTTCTGGTAATATTCCCTTTCTTGTAAATTCTTCCACTTTTAACCTAAGCTCTTGAAGATACCTTCATATGCGCAATGAACCGTCGATGTTCTTCTGCGGGTATCTTCTTGTGTAGAAGTACTAACATTCATCCTACTCTTCTCGACTTCCTTTGATGTAGTTTGAGTACCAGGTGGGGGTACCTCGGAATCTTGGAGCTCCTCAAAAAGGATTTCCGCTTGAGGCATTATCTGTCAAAAATGTCAAGTAGAGTACATCTTAGACATTTCAGTGACTGGTTGACGACGCGCCATGGCCTTTTCGCGCACCCCTGACCGCCTGTACTGGAGATTCGACGTCCTACACCGTAAGTTTTGATCCAAATGGAACCTCATGTGATTATTTTCAATTCGTGGTTTCCCATCCCGTAGCATTTTCTACTGCCAAGGATCCTTGACGTACACCGCACCCGGGTTAGGTGATGGTGAGAAGTAAAGAAATTAATAGGAAAGATAAGATGGTGGAAGGTAGGAAAGAAATGTGTATGGTATTGGGATAAGGGTTCTGTCATGTACAGAAATGGTACTTCTCGGGATGACTGTCGGGATCACAGTTTTCTACCTAACTAAACAGTTCCACCGCAGATATTTTATTTACCTGGTACACACCCGAGTGCAAGCGTTCCCCGATTCGCCACATGGGGAGGCAGCCGATTGAGGGACTAGCTTCCATTAATTATGTTATGTCAAATGAGATTTCTGTGTTTGTGACTAGCTCCAACACGGAATTGTTATTATTATTTCATCATTTCTTAGCGGCAGTCGATATCAGCGTCGGCTTCATTTGTTAGCCAGTTCAGGTTGCAACCAGCTTCCTCAGGATCAAACTTCACAATTTTTAAGTACGTCGCGCAGGACCTTCATTGTGTAGCCTTACCTAGGCATACGGGATTCTGCGTAGGCGGACTTTCCTCGTGGGAATCTGCCAATAACAACAAATATTGCAATAACCGGAGATCTCCTGAGGGGCCTCTGAGTGTAATTATGGAGAGATGTCCGAGAGGGCCTCTTCTGAGGTCCTCTCTGACTCAACTTCTTCAACGGTGAGGGTGTCATGGTTGATGTGGGTATCCTCAAGAACAGAAACCACTCTGGCGCGGAGAAAAAGAGGCGGACGAGGGTAGCGGTGACTCGGGGTGAAGCTCCCCGGAGACCTAACCCTGGGACCCCCGTGAGAACACTCTGAGCCCAGGAGTAAGACTCCCTTTGCGGGGCAGGAGCCCGGAGGTCCGAGAAGGAAGAAAGGGGCGGAAAATGACTTCTCTCGGGGACGACGCTTGAGGAGGTGAAGCAGGTCACCAAGAGGCAGAAGGTGGACTATGCCAGAATCGCCAATAAGCGGATCAGGGTGGCTATCGTGCCTGAGGATTACCCTGAGACCCAACATGGCGAGAGGCAGGTCGAGTTGATGGAGATGAAGGTGGGGAAACTCATCGATGGGCTCCCTGTACAGGGGACTATCATTCCCCATTTCCAAGACTGATACCTGTCGAAGGGAGGAGCAGTCCTAGTGTGCGTGTACGAGACCAAAACTTGGCTCTCCAGTTCTGTGCGACCTATGAAGCCTTGGGAGGGAACAATCGTGAGCCTGGATAAACTCCTCACCTATAAAAGTGCCATGGTTTGGGTGTCAGTACACCCAGAGGGCAGCAATGTTCTTTTGGGGAAAAAGATGCACCAGAGCGATGACCTAAATACATCCAGCTGTAGAGTGTACGAAAGAAAAGTGAAGAAACGAGGAGTCCGGCTTGTTGTGAGAATGTACACCCGAGATGTCGCTAGGGTGGTGGGAACGAGCATCTATTGTGGCGCTCGTACTGCCTCCTTCACCTTGCTGGGAAGCAAGTAGGAGGCAAAGCCCACCTTCCCAAAGGAGCTGAAACCTCCACAGCAGAAGGCGGTGGAGGTACCCTGTACTGAACGCGGAACACAGACCAACCGTAAGCTTGGTGAGGAGTCTGGGCATAAATTCGGGGAGGAAGCTGGTCCGAAAGCCAGCCCGAGATCCGGGGTGGAGTTAGCAGCACAACCAGGGGTGGGAGACGGGGTCGGCAACGTAACCGTCCAGCATGCCGACGGACCCAGGAGTACCTGGAGGACAAGGATCGAAACTGCTGGCGCAGCTGGGCGGTTTGCAGGGACAGGGTTGGAGTGAAAGGTAAGATATGCTCTCTTTTATCCAATAAACTTGCAGCAGTGTATTGCGGCCTCTAGAATACTGGTACGAATTATAGACAGAGGTAGGTTTTCAGTCGCCTTGATACAGGAACCATGGCTCAGAAGGGAGCGTATCATGGAACTGAGATGTAAGGGATACACATTGTTCTGTGCTGGAGAAAATGTCAAATTCTGAGCACGAGTTCTAATCAAAGGTATAAACGCTTGGGCAATACCATGATCTATTACTAGTGACCTGGTAATTGTACGAGTGAGATATGAAGAGGAGCAGCAGGATAATGATCTTGTTGTTTGCTCAGCTTACAACTGAGTCTGACTCTCCACCTCCTGAGGATTTCAGAAAGCTGGTGGTATTTTGTAAGAAACAGGGACTCAACCTGGTAGTGGGCTGTGACGCCAATATCCATCACGGCAATTGGGGGTGTTCATACACCAATCGACGGGTAAAATTGTGTACAACTGACTTAGAGATCATGAACATAGTAGACATCCCGACCTTCAGCATTCGCATTAGTGACGGAGTCATGGACCTAACCCTGGGTTCCATGGATATCATGGACGATTTCATGGACTGGAGAATTTTTAGGGAACCTCCCTGTCAGACACATCGTGTTTAACATAAAGGGCTCGTTCAAGAGTGAATCCTATAGTAATCGCAAACGACCGACTGGGTCTCGTTCAGGGAGGACTTGAGGAGGGGACAGGAGAATGGTCCTTTGTATAGGTATAGTAATAAAGAAGAGCTGGGGGTTACTTGTGACTCAGACTCTAGTTACTTGTTTTGAGACGAACTGCCCAGTCGTGGAGAGGAAAAGTCAACAGATAGCGTTAGATGAAACGGCTACCTGGAATACCTTAGGACCCGAAGGCGGTGGGATAGACACAGGACCCTAAGAGATCAGGTAAGTAGGGAAATCTTTCAGGAGCCCCATAGGGAATACAAGGCGGAAGTCAGGAAGGCTTCCAGGGAATCGTGAAAGCAGTTCTGCGATGATATTCAGCACCAGTATTAAGCAGCTAGACTTCATGGAATACTTACTAAGGACAGTAAGGTTAGGCTCGGTACTTTGGAGGTTCCCTCCGGTGTATTTACATCAACTGAGAGGGAAACTCTGAACATGTTGCTGCATACTCACTTTCCTGGACCAACAACCACGAATATTGGTGTAGAATCTGTAGGATCCCGCAGGCCTGATAAGTGAGGTAGGAATGAGGCGGCGGAGATCGTAACTTGTAATAGAGTGAAATGGGCAATATCATCCTTTGCACCTTTCAATAGCCCAGGAGTCTTTCCTGAACGTCTGCACAAGGATGGAGAGGATATCATACCACATCTTGTTAGGATTTACAGAGCATGCTTAACCATGGGATATGTTCATTCCGTGGCGACACGCCAAAGTGGTCTTCATACCTTAGCCTGGTAGACCATCATACCTAAGCCTGGCAGAGCTAAGGACTATCGTCTGACTTCCTTTCTTTTGTAAACTTTGGAAAAACTTTTGGACAGGTATATCAGTGAGGTGCTGAGATATCGAACGCTGCATCCTCTCCAGCAAGGGAAATCCCTTGAGACGGCTCTTCACCAAGTAGTATCGAGGTTGGAGAGTACCCTTGACCAGCAACAGCTTGCTATGGTTGTTTTCCTGGATAAAGAGTGGGTTTTCAACCATACCATGCTAAGCTCAATAAAGCTTAGCCTAATGAAGTGTAAGTCCTATACTATCAAAATGGATTACAGCCAAGTTCTTCAATGCCTCAACACAGTATTGTTGAGGACTATCATAGTGAGGAGGTGTCCACTAGACTCAATGTTGGGGGAACCTATGCATTGGGATACGCTGACGATATCAGTTTGGTGGTCGCGGGTAATTTTCTTAGTACGGTTACGGAGCTCATGCAGGACTCCTTAGTAGGGTCGAGAAATTGTGTCAGGAAACATACTTGTCAGTCAACCTTGACAAAACGGAACTAATTGTTTTCACGAGGAGACTGAGTCTCGATGGTCCGTCGGAGTCCTTCTTATTTGTGAAAAGGCTAGTCAGATCAACTTCCGTTAGATATTTCGGGGTGGTCTTGGATGCCAGGCTAAGTTGTACAAAACACATCAATTATAAGGTGGAAAAAACGCGCAAAATCTTTTGGGCGTGTCGTAGAGCTCTTGGGAGGACATGTGGACTATGACCAAAAGTAGTCCACTGGTTCTATGTTGCTGTCATAAGGCCTACGATCACTTTCACGTCACTGGTCTGGTGGCCTGGCTCGGGTGGGGACGGCAATTACCAGGCTACACAGCATACAAAGACTAGCTTGTTTAGAAATAACCGGGGCGCTGGGCACTACTCCGCTCAGTGTCATGGAGGCACTTCTATGCCTACCTCCGCTACACTTACGTATTAAGGAGCTGGCAAGCATGGGCGCATACCGCCTATGGTCACTCGGTGAATCGTCCTTTGAGAACCCACTTAAAGGACACACATTAATCCTGACAAGGCTCCAGGTAGCAAGACCCTTGGCAGGAATGATTGGGGACCTGGTGAAGCGCGGATACAATTTAGATTACAAATTTTCCGTGGTGATCCCCACGAGAGAGGATTGGGTCACAGGCGTCGGAACTAGTCTCCAGACTGGGGGCCACGTTAGGTTTACGGATGGCTCACGGGAGTGGGAACTGGTGTCGGGATCTGGGGACCTAATATAAGGCTCCACCTCTCTTTAGGGGGATACACCACAGTTTTCCAGGCAGAAGTATTTGCTATACTGGTCAACGTTAATTGCATACAAAAATGTCTGGACTTAGTGGCTGTATTAATAGATGCAGCGACAGCCAGGCAGTACTAAGGGCACTATGTGCTATAGAACATCCAAACTTGTGTGGCAATGCCAATGGATGCTAGACATACTCTATGAACGAAACCCAGTTACCCTTTGGTGGGTTCCTGAGTATATGGGAATCAGCGGAAATGAAACGCAGTTCATATTTTATTAGGTCCCCAATAGATAAGCTTTCAAAAAACGGAAAAATTGAAAATATTTGAGTTTTGGAAGGTCATTACCTGGGGAGTAGATGTGTCTCAAGGATGAAATTCTATACACATTATCTATGTAAATGCGTTTGTATGCACAAAATGATTTTAAGTCTAAGACTTTATTCCTTCCTTTAGAAAATTTTCGAAAACACAAATTTATTCATTTTAAAATGTTTAATTCAAGACACGAAATAATTAGACACAGTTAGCTATAAAAACTAAATATAAGTTTAAACTGTATCGTAGAATATACTAAACACAATGTCAGTCCCCCCCAGGGGACATTCATCTAGTAAGTACGTGTTTGGCGAACACGGGGCCCCGAGCTGAGTCTGGCATTACTTCCACTTACTTGTGCAATTCTCCTTCCTTTCTCTTTCCTGACCTTCCTTGGTCACCTCTTGTTCTTTTCGATCCCGACGCCATTAAGGCGAGGGTATCATTCATTTTCCTCATTCTTCTCATTTTCTATCCTACCCCTCATTTTTCGTTCCCCCTTATTCTTTGTCCCCCTTCATGTTATGTGCCCCCCTCATTGTAACCCCCCTCCATTTGATGTACGTTGTGAGATATGTATGGTATGTTGTGAGATATGTATGGTATGTTGTAGATCAGGAGGATTTTTAGTGAGTAGGGTTGAATCATTCGACGAGTCCCACACGCGGGGAGTTATGTTGGCTCCCCCTAGTGCGTAACTGCATTTTCCCTACCTGTACAAGTTTTTCGGGCTCCAATGACCTTTGATGTCGACATGAGCCGTAAAGCCCCACAAAAAAAAGCAATGTCTAATTTTAAGGCGCTAGACCGAACCAATCTTGAGATATTAAGGTTTACGTGAACGTTTACAAATGCCAAAAATGGGACGCGCGGAAGAACGAAAATGGTAAATTATAAAGAAGAAATTTCAATCATTCTTTTTGTTATAATCATTATTGCAAACCATAATTATTGGAATGACTTAATTGGAGACAGGGTCATCTGTTAATTGATGAAAACGAATGAAAAAAAATGTTATTTTTCCATTTACAATTTTTTTTTTGTTATCTTTTGTAAAATTCTATAAGCCTTAAGTAAGTTGGTAGTAAATAAATAATATAGATTCTGAGAAAAGTGGGGACAAAATAATTGAAATGCAGTCCAATGCTTTTATATCTACATTTTTGATACCAAATACAAGATACACCCTTGAATAATATGAAATGTTTCAGCTTGTTGACCTGGGAGAAACATAAGATTTGTCTTCTCCCAGTATGACTACAAAGGCTACTGCCTTACTTGCCTTTCCCGAAACTACCCTTCGGGTACCCTTAATCACTTTCTCAAGCACAGTTTCAATAATATGCATTCTCACCCACCACTTTCCCTTATTCAACGCTGTACCAATAATTTTTCTCTGCACTGCCTTATCACACACTATATCCACTTCCCAACATGCTCCCAATTCTCACAGACTATTTCAGGCCAAGTCTCTAACTCCACAGTCCATACTCCCAGAACCTTCCATGTATCATTCATTGTTCATTCAAACCTCATGCACCCACAAACAATGTACAAAATAAAAATAAAACTTAAAATAATTTCATTAAGAACATCAATTTTTTTTCCACAGATTTATTTGAGGAATCTCTGACAAGGAAAATTACCACAAATATCACTGATTTACAAAATCTTAATATAACTATATTGATATGAAAAAACAGTAACATAGAAGCAAACTCAATTTGCTTAACATTATTTTTATTATTTTAGCCAGCTGTAGCAGTACTTCAGTGTCTCTAACAAACACAAACATTATCTCTCAGAATCAACATCTTGTAGAAAAACAAACTTTATTTTTCTTCCTTAACTAATGTCAACGAATGAAAAATTGGTTCCAATATGGTCAATTACCACTAAAAGCTTAAGCATAATTAGTTTCATGAACATGGTAAACATAAACAAGACATAGTATGAAATAAACTTTTCAGCTGCAACATGTTAATGAAATAGGATCAAGAAGAATAATTTGAGCTACAATTGAGATTGAACTTCATCAGCAGTAATATATCTATATTATTAACTTAATAAACCCTCAGATCATGGAACATACCATGATCTAGAGAGTGCAACATATTCCTCACACAACTATCACAGCAAAATGAATAACTAACAAGTATCATCACAACAAATTAATAAACAAGATAAAAAATGACACTAAAATCTGGACATTTTTTGCTGGAGGGGAATATACACTGTATAATGCAAAGTGATCCAATACTTTTCAAATGAGTCTCTAGAGTCCAAATTGCAACAAATTAATACAAATAATTATCACAAGAGCAAAGACTTTAGAAACATAGTGCTTTTTAAAATCACAAGAAATTTCATTATCAAGGATAATTTTTAAACAAAATGATGTGTCTGGTAGAGCAGAAGAAAAAGACACACAAAACATAGTGAACAGAAGCTCATCACAATGCAGTTGAAATGATGTATCATGAAATACATAATTATGTTATATTCATAATAAACACATGAACTTGGGAAAAGAATGGTAACTTTTCTTGCAATCAAAAAATTATTTGTGTATTTATAATAAACAATGCATTATATTTCATTATATATAAATGAATCAAATTAAACTTTATTTTAAAAGGTTGATGAAAGAAGTAAAAGAAATTTTTCCATAATTTAACTAACAATTCAGTAGAATACAAAAAAATGTTAGTCGTAATATTTTTACTTTCGCGGTCTCTTAGTGTGCAGACTAGCAAGTCGCTCCTTACGAGAAAGCCCAAACCGCCTCTTGCCAAAATGTGTCTCCAGAGTGAGAAAACGTTCAAAAGGTTTCTGTGGATTTGACACAACATTATTCACATCGAACCTATAATCTGGAAGTTCATGTTTCCAGTGGAATACTCCACTACTTTGTACCGGATCTGTAGAGAAAAGCAAATTTTATTAATACTTTATTTTTGTATTTAACTTAATAATTATGGGACACTTACAAATATTTTATTTAACTTACTATATTATAAAACAGTACGCTACACATGAGTTGATGCCATCTACTAGGGTGGTTCTTAAAAATCAACTTTTGAAATTTGACAAGGCACTCTCCCATTTTGTTTTATGTCTTCAAATAAGACTTCCATTACAATTCAGATTTAAAAAATATAATTTAGAGGTCACTACCAAGCTTTAAAGTCTCAAAATTTCACATTTCAGAGTTGGCTAGCAATAGAATATATGTTTAAAACCTGAAATTTGTATGAAAATTTTGAAACTTTAAATCTTGATACCGTCCCCTTAAATATATATTTTTATATCTGAAATTTTTATGGAAGTCTTGTTTTAAGACATAAAACAAAATGGGAGAGTGCCTTGTCCAAGTTTCAAAAGTTGATTTTTTAAGAACCACCCTACAGTTCATGTGAGCTGTATGAAAAAAATAAAGAACTGACATTTGGATCAGAGTTCTATGGCCTTCATCAGAGCTATGCTAATGAACCAATATGTTCTTGTACATACATGATGACATGGGTGAAGAGGGGAAGAGGAGGTGCCGATGAGCATTCGGCGATGCTCACTGTCTCTATAGTGTGCGACCTGTTCACCTTCTTAATCTTGAACTCATTTTCTTAAGTAATGGAAATAAATGTCTTCAATAAGATTCCATGTTAGTTAATTTGTGCACAGTACACATAAAATGAATATTTTTGTTGAATATATCATGTAACTTCATGTTGATAATACTTTATTTTTAACTTTTCATTTTAATATCTGGGTGAGAAAAACTTTTTTTGTGGTAATACAAGCCTTGAATTAATATATTAGAGAAATATTCAATATACGTGGGTTTGACTGAAATTAAGAGAAACCGCACCGTGTGTTTACTGATTTTGGAATGTCCGCTGGAATTTTTTAATGCACGTTCATTCACTCTTTTAAATGATAATTGTAGGATGAATTGCATTACAATCAACAATCTCTATTTTGTCTGAATTTATTGGCTGGTACACATAAAAACGAAGCAAATGCTTTTACTTAACTTGGTCTAGCAAAATTATTGTTTAATTTATACGCATAAGTGAAAGTATTGAAGACAAGTGAAAGTATTGATCTGCATACTATGTGAGGGTGTTTACTGTCGCTCTTGTTTTATTAGAGATCATCACAAAGGGAGTGCTAAATTTATTTCAAATAGATTTATCATCTGCCAGGATCACCCAGAGGTAACCCTAACCTCCAATGAGGATCATTCTATCGGTGATAAGGACCTGAACCAAATTATCACTGAAATAAAACTCTATGAACGTGATAAAATTCGTGGAGAGATCTACAATGATGTGGCTGAAAGTATTGAGAAGGAANTTAAAGGTAATGCTTCAAACAACTGTAATATAGTAAGACCTATTACGAGTTTTTGAAGCACTGCCTCCATAAGTTATTTATTATGCATCATGATTCATGGTGGATACTTGCATTAACTTACCATCTGCTTGATGTAAAGTTAAAGGGTGTAGTATATACTACACCTTTTATGTTTTATATTCTTCTTCTTCCTCTTCGAGCATCCAGTGTCTGGTGACTCCGATGGCTCGATGACCGTGGTATACCGCCGCTGCCAGTGCCCAGTGTTCTTTCTTTCTCAGGATATCTGTCATTGGGTCAGTGCTGTTTTTAAGAGCCGCTTTAAGGGCGGCTCCAGCCGAACTCTATGGTTTGCACTTCAACAATATGTGTTCCAATGTTTCTTTTTCTAATCCGCATTTGTTGCATGTCTCCGATTCCGCGAGATGGAACCTTAATAGGTAACTATTAGTCACAATATGGCCTATTCTAGCCCTAGCAATAAAGGTCGCCGCATGTCTGCTGACTCCTCGGTACCAATTTGGCGGGGCTGGCTCGTTTTGGATATCAAACAGGGCCCGTCCTGTGGTTTCAGCGCTCCACCTGTAGACCCATTCATCGTTTATGAGTTTCTCGATCATCCTTTTGCATTTCTTGAGGGAGTATTGAATTGGCAGAACAGGCCCCATTGTAGCTGCCGCCTTCGCTATCCTATCCGCCTGTTCATTACCTCACAGACCACAGTGGGATGGTGTCCATTGAAAGGTGATATTCTTTCCGTTTTTGTTAAGTTCTCGTAGTAGGTATTTAGTTTCTTCTGTTCGAAAATAATAATCACGGGGTTCGTAATCCTGAAGGTCTTGAATGACTGATTTTGAATCTGTTTTATATATAGAAATCAAATATAACTATACTACACCAAGAAGAGTAAATGCATTTGCTTAATTTTTATGCATACCAGCCATTGTGTGTAATGATTGAAGAAAATTACATTAATATTGTCGGAGTTAATATTGTCATTTACAACTTGAGTGATTGAAATTAAATGTCCAATTTTTGTATATTTTACCAGGAGTACTTTTTTTTTATTTTCTTAAAAAATTCAATATTTGTTACTAAACATATTTCTGTTATAACATAATAATCTTCATATTTAAACAATTTTAATTACATATTTCTGGATTTGATATTGCATGAAAACATTGTGTAATATCAAATCAAGAAATATGTAATAAACATTGTTTAAATATGAAGACAGCGGTGGTCTAGTGGTAGCATCTTCGGTGTCACAATCCTGCTGAGCGGTATAGCATGGTTCAAACCCTGCTCGGTCAAACAAAGTGAGGTTTTGAACTGGGGTTTCCCTCACCTCCTCCGTAAGTTCAGTGCCTTAAGTTTCTCGGCAACCCAACATCTCTCCTACCCGATTCTCTTACCCTTGTCCATCTGTTAGGAGGAAGAACAGGCCTTGTGGCCTGAACCTCGCCAAAAGGCATAAAATAAAGAAATAAAGATTATTTTGTAATATCTAATTACATAATAATAATTATGTAGTAACAGGTTCTGGAGATAAATCACAGCCACTGACTCAGCTAATACGCAGTGAAAGTATATAATAATTATCAACATGCAATAATCTTGTCCCACCACACTCAATGTAAGAAATTATCAAAGCTTCAACATGCCAGATACATTGAGATACCATAAGTACTGGCAAAATCCCCTTCCCCGACTATCTTCCACAAAACTCCATGACCATCCTTCCTGTGTTCATTCTTGATCTCTACGATAGTCAATAGATTGTGCTGCTAATCATTCAAGTTTTTGTGATTGATGACTGATTGCAATATTCATACTACACTTAACATGTATAACACTATAAGTAAAATGTCTCGACCATTGAAAAAACACTTAAAACTTAAATGCTTGGAAGTCATGTGCAATACTGCTCACCAAAAAGATAAATGGGATGATCACTGTAAGAAGAATTCTTACAAGCTTAAAAATTATTTGCCAAGGTTATGGAATTTAAGGAATGGGAGTGCTATGAAAACCATATCACAAAATAAAGACCAAAAAAGTGCATCATAAATTTGATGGTATATATGCTATGAATTAAAAATACAGTTTTGATAGAAATACAAGCTGAAAGGACTTAAAATTAAGTCATATGCTTGAATTTCTCTTGATAAACAAAAAAAGAATTTAAAAACCACAGAAAATTTATAAAACATTAATTTCAATCCAATTTTTAAGAGCTAAAATCACATTAATTGAGATGTTTTGAAATCCCCGAGGTAGGTCAATTAAAAGGAATTCTTCCCATCATTGATAGAATGATATAAGGAAAGTTTCTTGGCTGGGAGACATACCATGAATTTTGGGGGAAATGCTGGGAATTAATGGGGGGATTTGCACAGTGGGTCTACAGGGGGAAATGTACTCCAACACTCACCTGACAGTTCTTCACTGATTGACACTTCCCCATTGTTTCCAGCATCTGGGACACACTGATCTATATTTGTAGGCTCAGCTTGCAGACAGGCTGATGAATAATATTTTGGTTATTTTTTTAATTGTTCACATAAGTGAATCTGATATGGGTGTTTTAATAATTAATATTCAAAAAGGCTTCATTTCAAAAACAAAATAAATATTGGAAAAAATTAGTATTCATATAAATATAGGAAAAATGTATTCAGAATTTTTTTTACCAGTGAGAAAAATTTCTGAAAATTTTCCATTTATTTACAGATGTGTAAAGATCAATTCAAGGTCGTAAGTTTTTAATTATTTATTAAATTAGAAAATGCAAAATGACTTTTTTAATTTGAAATAATACAGGGACTATTCTGAATATTATTTATTTCCATTTTTTGTCTTATTAATTATAATTGTTGATAGTCCCATTTATATTTACATATAGACAGTGCTCTTCCCAGAGTTTTGAAGCTCAAGTGTGCAAATATTCATTGCGCTCAGATTAAAACTAGATTTGTATAAAAGACATACATAAATACACACACCTCCCAAGACACTCTTCTTTATATAAAGAGATGAAGCATAAAAATTCATGACGTAATCAATTAATTTTAATTACAACCTGTCTAAATTAATATTGTTTCATTGAAATGTACTTGATATTTTTATAATATTATTGTTATTATTATTATTTTTTATTTGAAATTATGATTACTTTATACAAATATTAGCCTGATATGACCAAATTGAACTCTGTTTCTGTTCTTAATAATACCTATTTTATTGACTGGAATTATACGCACCAGTGTTAAGATCATCTTCATGTTCCTGATGACTGTTGTAAATGTAAGATTTTCCAGGCTCTTCTTCAGAGACAAGATACTCTTGATAATCATAGAAAGAATTTCCAACCTGAGAGAATAATGTTTGTAGACTAAGAACAATTACACTATGCATTCAATCACAAAATTCTGTTTCATAGGCAATTCATTTCATGTCAAGTCACCCACCTCCATAGATTTTGATGAAACTTGGCAAAATTGATTTAATTACTATCCTGACAACACCTCAAAATTTTTTTGCCCTATTATTTAGTTATTTTAAATTAATTTTTCAGGTTTTTTCAATTTGGTGCTATTTGAAGCATAGGAAATTGAGCCTTTAACAACTTGAAAGATATTTTGCTTGAAAACTACTCGTTATCATCATGAAATTTTGCAGGAAGTTTGTGTGTTCTACCTCAAAGCAGCAAAAAATGTTCTTATTAACCTATCTTGATTCCTCAAAAAACTAAAAATATTTAAATCTATTTTTTTTAGAAATTCATGATACAGATGTTATGTTTTACAAAAACCACAATACATTGTGTCTCAGACATGACAGAAATCTCAAATTTGTTTTCAAATACTCTTAAATATATAGGCTATGAGATAAATAAAAAATATAGTTGGCATTTTTTAACATGTTTTATTGCTGAACAAAATAGAAGATTATCTTTTAAAATACAAAAGATGATTGAGTACTTATGTAAAACAAAATATATTGTTCAAATACACATTCAATATTATGAATTGTTTGTCTTTTTAATACATTTTAATGTTAAATGAAATATGTTTCCCACTTCATCCAACAGTTTTCAGTTTCTTTGACACAATCTTTTTTGAAATTCTATGTCCTTCTATTGCCATTTGATTTAGGTGTGTCTACTACACTGATGATGTGATCCAAAGGCAATATGCACAAATCTTCTCCTTGATGCCAATAAAAAGATGCTGGTCCTGACGGGTGGAGAAAAAGAATTTCCGCATCTTCTTCCTTTACTGAAGATAGTGTTATATTCCAAAATACCAGTTACCATTATAATTTGCTGCAACATAATTATTTAAAGATGGTTGAACACAAACCCAATCAGAAGTTTGATAAGAAAAGATTAATGCAAGGTTAAGGCTATCAGTAGTCCTCCTAATTTCAAGATCGTTTGTCTGAAGTGGTTCAAAATTATGAAAAATCCTAGAACCAGGAAAAGTTCGGGTGGTTGGAAATCACTTTTCTAGTTCCAATTGAAGTGAATCAGCATTTTTTTTTTTTTTTAAAAATGTGAAAGTGAATATTTTCAATATTCTTTTCACAAAAGTTGTGGACAACAGTAGCTGTAATGATTTCAACTGGTAGTTGGAGACTTGCTTTCCTTAAAATTATTTTTACTGTTCTTCTTAGACCATCGCAAATTGATTTCCCATAATGAGAGTTCAGCTTTCACATTGAAGTCTTTCAAATGCTCTGACAGGTTCTCAAAACTATTCCTATTTTTATTGACTGGCACAACCATCAGTGAAATAATGAACTATGTCTATTTCTGGATGATTTATTGCCAGCCATTCTGTAATTTCCCTTTGGACATAGTTAACAAAACTTGTATCATGATCGTCACTTACAAAACAATGTTTAGAAAGCAAAACACACTCTACATTTCTTAAAAAAATATCTATTGGAGAAAGAGTACAACCTCCTCTATTCCTATGGTAGCTTTGGATTTCATTTTGAATATCACATTAATAATTTTCACTGAAATCCATTACTACAACTGCTGTATTGGGTTTTCTTTTAATCTCTTAAAAGCTGATGATTGAGATTTATTGATAAATTAATGGGGTATTAGCTTTTCTAGTGATCTTCACAAAAATGAAACGTAGTCCTCTACAACACTAATAGATTGTTTTACCGTCTCTGCTCTGTTGGTATTCATCCATTGGCTTATTACAACTTCTTCTTCTAAATCATTATCTTCACTTAATTTTTCAGTCAAATAAGTAATTAATACAGTGTTTGTGGAGTAGCTATCACAATGGCGCATCATTTAGTTGGAATTTTCTATGTTGTACACAAGAATCTTGGTTAGGTCTTTACATGATTCTTCAATTTTGGCAGCATCCATTAACAGGTTTGCATTTTGGTGGGTGCTGCAAACACAGACAGTGTGTGTGTCTGCAGAAGTAGCAAGGATATACCATTTAAGTCTCAAACAATAAAATTATCAAAACGCTAATTTCACATTCGGGTATCCCAATTTGAAACAAGAAAAGGGCTCTCTGAAGTTACGAAGGATTAGTTTTTTTTAACATATGAACATTTTTTTTAACACTTACTTTGTCTTTAGCCCCAGGTAACACTCTTGAACTTTCATCATTTAGATAAGAGTCTGCTACAAGTTTAACTGTATTTTCAAAAAGTGTTTTTCCTATTTGGGAACAGGAATTGTCAGAATACCCTTTTCACATTTAAGCTTTCTTGCTTGTCACTCTAAATCCTTTCACCACCTATTCTTTGTTCCAAAGTCAAAATCTTGATCTTTTCCAACCTCCTAACAGATAAAATCTTTTCTTTCACAAGAGAAATCATCATATCAAAATCCTGTGTCTTTTTAACCATACTTGTATCTTCTTCCTTTTCATCAGAACTTCATGCATCATAATCCAGTGCTTTTGAAATTTTTTTCTCTTCTTTTCACAGTCCAGTTACATCTTCAACTTTTCTTTTTATAATTTTACCCCTTACTATGTGATGGCAAGGTATGAAGCTTTATTGATGTTAAACGTAAATCATCTGGAGCATCTTGTGAGAGGGATACATTTCTTGATTCTAATGAATCTAATTAAGTTATGTTTACATCATCTGTTTCATTCTCACTGACTTTGTTTTTATTTTCCTTCACAAAAATTATGGCATGTTGAACAAAGCTTTTGTCTAGGTTTTTAATGTATATATTTTTTGCTCTCAATTTTTTTGAAACACTTAAACTACAATTCTCAACAATTTTTTAACAGGGTGTGCCTGTTTTTTTAACAGGTCTTCACATATTGTTAGATACTTTTCAAATAGATTTAAAAAGTAGTAGCCATGATGAGAACAGATATTTTTAAATTCACACAAATTAATTCCAGATCTAAGGTGTATCTTAATCATCGTCGCTTAATTCAGAAACACATTATAACTATTTGAAGGTATGTCAGTTGTTCGGAAACAGTTGGATTTTCTAAATGCTACAGGCTTGAATATATGCCATCCTGTTTTGCATACTTAATTTTTGCAAACTGTAAACTAACAGCCAGTACTTATAGATTTAACTGAATAATTGATTAAAAAACTTCCATATCCTATTTGTACACTGAAATTAAACTTTTCTTCAAAACACCAAGCAAACAAAATAAGTTTATGTAACGTCAACAGTCAGGTGAACATTGCGACAGACCAGGACTCGAACCCGGGACCACTGTTCTGGCTGCAAGTACACTATCCACTGCACCACCCGCCTCGACTCCCAAGCCCATACACAACTTCCACCTGGCCTGATCCGGTGAACCTGGGTCACATCCCCCTTCAGGGGGTAAGTGACCACAGGCGGCTCCAATGCTGATAGCTCTTAAGCCCAGTTATTGCGTACCTACGCGTCGGATACATATTTTATCTCACAGCTAACGCAGTGGATAGCTCACCTGTTGCCAGAGCAGTTGGTCCCGGTCCGTCACAATTTTCATCTAGCTGATGAAGTTGCAAACACTCCTCCGTAAGTAGGTACTCAGGGAGTTGTGAGTTGAAATAAATTTATATTCACACAAATTTAAATTATCATCAACACTCAGAGAAAATTTTAAATTTTTTATATTGTTACTGTCTCAATAGCACTAAATTAAAAACATTATTTTAAACAATCTTTAACTAGGAAACAATTAGTGTCTGTAAGTATGTTCTCTTTTAACAAATGACAAGGAACAACTGCTTTTAATTCAACTGTAGAGAGGAACATGTCACCTTAGGAGAAGAGCTTGTTGAGATAGTTCGGTGAGTCATCTATCTAAATTATCAGCAGTACAGCTGTGCTGCTGATAATTCATACCATCAGAGAACTGAGATTAAATTTTGAGTGCTGAGCTTTCAAATATTACTTAAAGTTACAATACTTATTAATACTTTTAAAACTCACTATTTTATCTTTGAGTTGTTTTATGCAGCATGTGTAATGTTTATAAGTTTGTAAAAGTTTTTAAAAAAAGCAAACTAAATTTTAACTTCCCATGGGTTTGTATTTAAAAGCAGTATAGTTTATACAGATAGGCCTACTAAATTTCTTATTTTGTATTGTAATTAAACATGTAAAAACCAACTATATTTTAATTTATCTAAAGGTCTATATATTTTAAAGTATTTTAAAACAAATTTGAGATTTGTCATGCCTGAGACTCTAGTTATTGCATTTTTTGTAAAACAAAACACCCATTTCTTAAATTTCTTTAAAATTATATAATAATTTTCATTTTTTGAGGGATTGAAATAAGTTAATAAAAATGTTTTTGCTGCTATTAGGTATATCACACAAACTTCCCACAAAATTCTATGATGATATCTTGAATAGTTTTCAAGAAAAATATCTTTAAAGTTGAGTGTACATTAAAGGCACAATTTCCTAGGTTTCAGATAGGGAAAAACTAAATTTAAAAAAACTAAAAATTTAATTTAAAAATCTATAAATGATAGAACATTTTTTTTCAGATGTTATACTCAGATAGCAATGGAATCAATTGTGCCAAGTTGGGTGAGTACCCAATTAATTTTTTATTGGGAACTTTGACATTTTTTGTCCCCCATTTTTATTTTCCAAAAGTTACATATCTCTCACAGTTTGAACCTTTTTCTTTTTTTTCTTTTTACAGTGAGGGTGAAGAAAATGACAAAAGAAATATGTCTTTCAGTATACTTTATCGTACCTTTGTATCGTCTCTCAGCCTGTTTCTCCTTTCCAAATCAAACGAAGTATCAGCAGCAATATTACTTCCTAAAATTATATTCATTTTTTAGAATGATATGTTTGTTAATATTTGTAGACATTCTATTTGATATTACCTGTAATACGGAAAGATAATGATATTGAAATACCTTGGATTAAAAGGGAATTTGATACTGAATCGTCACACAGCTTTGGGACTTGTTCAACCGGAAGTCGATAATCAGATATAGAGTTGTCAGCAGTTGTTCTAGGGTTATTTCCTGGAACAACGGCAATTTTCTCTAAACTTTCATTATTGAACAATGTTGCTGTCTTGGCAGGCCCAGATCTTGGTGAAATTATTCTTTCAACAGGACATTTTGCATCATTGCAAAGGTCTCTCTCATTCCAATAGCTTGTTGAACTGGGATTATATTGGTTCTGCATGGTATTCTCGCAATCTAATGTTAAGTTTTCACATCTATTAGTGCACTTTCTAAACATTGAATTTTGAACAAGAGAAGATCTCAAGAATGCATTTTTATTTCCTCTTGAAAAATTACCATACAATGCCAAGTCCAAAGCCATTATTTCCCTCCGCTTAATACAGTTCTGGTCTGGCATGTTCTGGAATTTTTCACAAATGTGGTATCTCAAGCACTGGCAAGGGTGAATAACGTGAGTGACTTGTTTGAGGTCTACTTGCACTTCCTTATCTTTTCTATCAAACAACTGCCCTTCATACTTTTCCAGAGCATTGTCAATATGCAAATCTAGAGAGTCAAAGCCTAATGATAGGACATTAGAATCTATTGTACTTTCGCAGGATACGTTTCCCAAACTCAGAGAAGAGCTAATGACATTCATTTCATACTTAAAGGTAGAAATATTACTACAACAATAAATTGAATTTGTTGATTCAGTAAGAATGTTATTTAGGGTCGGAGAAAATATAATACCACTTTCTGAACTGGGAGGATCCATTAGATCTTCACGATGCAAAAGCTTCAAGAACTTTTTGTTCTTAGTAGATGTGCTATCACATATAATTGAAAAAGAACATTTGTGTTTATCTCCTGCTTTATTGGAAGAGAAAAACCTACTAAGAGTGGACTGTTTCAGTGAACTTACAGGTTTAAGAGGTAAGATTGTATCGCTTCTCTGCTCATCACCCTTTTTGTTTCTAGACTGACTCGTTGACGGAGAAGTCAACAGAGAATTAGATGCAAATTTGGTAATTGTGAGCTCCTTCTCCCATGAATTCATCTTTATTGAATTAATAAAAGGGTCTTGATGTTCGATATTTGAAAAAACTTTTCCGCTTTCTTTTGCTCCTATAACTTCAACACATGGGGTTGTATCCATGAACGACATACGGTTGAGTTGCTTTCTCCACATTGTAGTTAGGGTACTGCGATACATTGCTTTGTAGGGTTTAACTAAATTAGGGAGGGTATGTCCAACATTTTGATAATTTAATTCTTTTGACCCACTTGATTTAATTGTTTCCTTATTGTTTCCTTCCCCAAACATTTGAGAACCCCTGTATTCTGGAAGGTTTAGCTTGTTTTGAACTTTCTCCAGCACGAGTTCGAAAGACATAATATTGGGGTTAATAATATCGTCCGTTAATCGCAGCTTCTCTTTGCCTGAAAAATACGAGAAAAAGAAAAAAATATCTTAGTCAAATAAGAATTCTGGTTTAGTACGTGGGTGGACAATGATGTAATAGGAGACAAAACCTTGATTAACACTACCAGGGTGAGATTGAGAATTTGAATCCATCGCCCACATCAGCCCACACACTACAGTGCTACACGGTGCTACAGAGATCAAAGACACAGATAACAACGCCTACAGACTGCAGCACTCATGTGTACCATCGACCATCACCTTCATTTTCGCGAACTCGGCACAGTAGGAGACCGACAACAATATTCATTATTCATTGTTACTGATCCTCAGTGTTGCAAACCATCGACAGCACCTATAATAGATCGCGATTGAACCAATGTTAATTAAAAACGTTTTCAGATCTCGTAAGTTGATGTACGGATTAGAAAAGTTACATAGTCTAATATCATATATATTAAATGTATGTAACAAATTATTAATGATACAACCACAACACTCGATTTTTTTCTTCTCGAAGAAACGTGTATGAGTTGACGGTTGTATAACAGATGATAGTGGGGTCATCAGACGTTATTATACGTGTGTTCAATTGTCTTCAATTACACTCTACCGATCAGCTACCGATATTTATGCATAAAACTTGAGTTACTCTCCGAAAACGAGAAAGGCACCATCCCATCAATTCTGATCAAGGGTCCTAAGGCAGAGGCGGATTCAAAAATTTCAGCAAAAGTTCCTAGATAAGATAAAAAGTTAGCTGCGAGTAATAATACATATATAACGTCAATATGTTTGTAATTTAACGCAAATGTGTTTGTAAATTTACACGTACAAGTTTTTATCGAACTATAGATTATTCTGAATATAGTGTTTAAAAAATCATAAGAGTTGAAAAAACACTAAATTCACGATTTATTGTTACAATAAACACGCCCCTAGACAAAGCCTAGAGAACCTGTATAAGAAATCCGCCTCTACCCCAAGGAAAAACGGAGAAAAACCCGGGCCAGGACGGGGCTACAGAATTAATTTACACAACCGTGCCAAAGTTGAGTACACATAAAACTAAATTAATATGAGCCATACGGCAACACAATCATGCAAGAAAATAGTTTTTGAAATTGTTATAAGTTATTTAAAAAGTGCTACAGCAATGGCGTGATAAAGTACAAAACGGATTTAACTTTTATTAAAATCAATAAATTCTTTTACAGTGTAGAAGCACTGGTGCAGGAGGTAGTTTTTAACCGCGGATTTGAAGATATTCAATTTCATAATGTCTTTTATATTCTATAATCAACTAGAACAAAAACGAATCGTAGACATAATGTGCAGTATAAATTCGAGATAAATAATAACAAAAGAATTAAATGACATTTCTGCCTATGGAAAATCCGTCACTACCCGAAAGAAAACCAGTGAAAACCCCGGGCCAAGAGATAATGTATACAACCGGGCCAAGGTTGCATACAGTTACAAATAAACTATTATAATAAAAAGAACTTTTAATCACAGATTTGAAGGGTTTCAATTTATTAATATCTTTCATATTTTTGGAAGGGTATCATACAAAAATTTTCCTGTATGATATACCCCTTTTGGGCTAAGAGTGGTTGACACGCCAAGACGATGAATATTAGCCTTTTTACGAGTGTTGTGCTTGTGAACTAGACTCTTTCTTCTAAAGCAGGAGTGGGATTTTAATAATTCTTTCTTAACAAACATGCTACTTCATAAATGTATATACTGGGGAGAGGGAGAATACTTAATTCTCTAAATAAAGTTTTACATGAATTTTGGGGGGAGATTTACAGATAATCTGAACTAATCTCTTTTGGGTTCTGAAAGTTTGAATGCTCTGAGTGAGATTGACCCCAGAAAATAATGCCATATCATAAATAAGAATAAACATTTCCAAAATTCATGCAGCAAGAAATGTGTTGACTTACAATGTTGACTAGAATTCAAAATGTGTAGCACAAAATGTTTGCCTAGTTTGGAATTCAAATTATCAATGTGACAATTCCATTTGAAGTTGTCCTGAATATGGAGTCCTAACAATTTGGTTAAGTTGACAGTTTTTATTTGTGTTCCATTTACCTAAAGTGATAAAGGAGGAAGAGATTTTGTTGCACTATTGCAAAATAACATGGATACAGTCATTATCATAGATTTATTAGGTATTAAGGCATAGTGTAAGAAAATATCACACAAAGATATTATGGCAGAGTTAGGGATAATATTGTAAGTGACCAGTTCTTGATCAAATCATAGCCCCAGCACTTATTCATTCAAAATCCAAATTTTTTGGAATCATTTTGTACACTATCAGAAATTAAATAATTGAAGCCATCGAGTTTCGGAGAACTCTTTCAAAAAATTGATCTTAATTCTTAAAAGTGTTCTTTTTTAGCTGTGTGAGAATGTACATAAAAATTTTTATTGTGTAAAAATGGTGTGTAAAGGGCAGATAAAATTGTGATTTTATTTTATCAATGGCAATCTATTACATTTTAGGATAAATTACATTACTTCAGTACATTTCAAAATTATAAACAAATTACATTAGTATGATTTAGAACATTAAATAAATTTTACATTAGAAAATTTTGAAATAATAAACAAATTACAATTTTAAACATAGAACAAATTTAAGTGAATAAGGACTACTACTACCACCACTACAAGTTCATGTTGGGAAAACAAATCAGAGCGCCTTACTACACAACAGAACTGAATGACACCACACATTGTTACCAGCACTAAAACACACCAGAATGTTACTTGTCTAGGACTGCTAATATGGACCTGAGAACCTGAGCTCTAAATGTAAATGTGTTTGAGAAAAACCAGTCATATGGCAACATGTTTGCATGTCTTACGATATGGATCATAGTGCTTTGCTGTTCATATGTTGTTCTATACTGTAGACTTCCAAACACGCCTCTGAATCTCATGCTGGTTGGTATGTGAAAATTTAGCATTGCTAGATCAGGGCAGTAAACAACACAGTTGATAATCCAGTATAGAAACAAAAGGTATCTTCCAGATTCCAGAGTTGAAAGTCTGAGACACAGATAATAAAAGGTATACAATCTTAGGAATTTATTTCTAGGAATTTAAGGTGTATATTCATATATACTTTTTATTCCTGTCACGATCTGTGGTCTGAGGTGGGAAATGACCAAGGTTATTCAGATGTTCATATAGTAGTAGCTAAGATGTTAGCCCACCGTATAAATGAACCATTTTTGTATGTGTCCATTTGATCTTTACAGTACTTGTGATGATGCCACTGGGTTCATTAATCACACACTAATTTATATTAATTACTATAAAATACTGCTTGCAACTTAGGAGGAATCAATTAGATCACCATAAGCAGAATTCATTGTTCCTATAACTAGTCTATGATCTGTTTTGTTCTCCACCTAGACAGTAAAAGTATTTCATATGTAAATTGAATTGTACAAAGAAGTTGAATCTAGAAATATTCAGGTAATTAAACCAACTTCAATATTTTTATGTGCTGAAGTTTGTGTGAATGATATTAAATTTTGTTGTTATCACTATTCTGTGGAATACTAAAATTGTCTGTTTCCATATTACACATCCAAGTGATCCGTGTTTAGATAATTTTTTACTCTCAGAAAGGTTGAAGAGAAAATATATAATATAGACATGTGCTCTAAGGATTTCAGCAAGTTACAAAATGTTTCACTAATTTAATTCTATGCTCAAAAACCAAATTAATATAATTAAGAAATAAATAATTTGAAATTGGTAACTGATAATTTTTACAATTACACTAATCCATATCAAGAAATACATTTTTTTTAATTAAAAAGATAGGTCTTAACATGTTGAAATTTCCCAGTCTATAAAAACATTTCCAATTCTATTCCTCCAGCATCACCTCTCAGAAACCAAGCCACATACTTGGAGTACCATAGGGTTCAATTTTAGGCTCTATCCTCATTTTGTGGTACATGAATGGTATAGTATTTACATTACTTGCAAAATTGTGCCTTGCTGATGACACCAATTTACTTGGGATGTCTCATGCGATTAACTGTGATATTTCTTCTAGAACTGTATTTGACCATTTTATTGGACTGAAGGAATAGGATAGTAATGGTATTGCAAATGTATTGATGACTTTCACTTTGTTTCTGCTGAAGAGGTGTGTTTTGAGAATGCTTTTGATTTCCTGGCATAGGTTCTATTTCAATATGTTTTTGACTGCAGTGAGACCAATTCCTTTCAGCTGCGGTATTCCAAGATATTTGTACCAGTTAGATTCATCCTCTTTAATGATATCACAGCAGATTGCACTATATACCTCAGAGGAATGGTTCCTCTTTAAAGATAAATGGACTTGCACTTATCCAAACCAAATTCCATGCATGTTTCGTTGCTGAATCGCAAGGTAATATCAAGGATTTTGTTAAGTTTGATGCTTGATCTGGCATATATTTTTAAGTCATCCACATATCATAAATGATTGATCGTGTACTTATCCTTTATGTGGTGATTTTGTATCCATATTGCATGTTGTGAAGAGCCCTGTTCAATGGAATCACTGTCATGCAAAACCAGTGTACTCAATTAGTCACCTTGAAAGGTTGATTGGTTAATTTGAATATTCTATGAGTGGAAAAGCATAATAGTCTTCTATTTCTTTTAAGAAACCATCTCTACCTATTGGCTCTCGATCAATTTCTCTAGAAAAGGTATAAATAAAACCGTTTATCAATGTTTCGTGGTGTAGTTTAACAAATTTGACGTATAAGAATACATAAAAGAATGTAAAAAAGTGAGTGTACAAGGTTTTACATACAATGAGTCCAAACTAGTCACCCAGTGCCTCAGCAAATACATCCTTCCATGAATAACCAAAAAAACCCTCTTCAATCTGAAACAGTCTGTAAGCTCAAGGAGGAAGTGAATAGATTGAGTCTGGAAAATTGGTCCTTGTGTACTAACACTCAAAGATAACAAAATTGATTTATAAAAATACACAATTTTAACAAATAAGTTTTTTTTTTCTCAAACAATTTCATAAAACAAAAATATATTTTTGCAAAGAATTTTTTTACAGATTGCAGTGGTGAGACTACTACATTCTTTCAAGTTGATCAATATTCTGACATCACTGAACCTTCAATCCACTAAAAATAAGTATCTACAATTACTATAACAGAAAAAATTATTCCATTACTGAACCAACATTACTAAAATTAACAAATTCAAATACAAAGCAACATCTATCATTCAATAATCTTGTATAATGTGTCACTGATTTTGAATTTTTGTGCTATCAAATAACTTAGTGCTTGATAAACTTCAACCCTTATGATACTTTACAGAAATTACCATTAAAATAAACAGTTCTTTCCTTCAATTCATCAATTACAAGATAATTAGTAAATTACAAATATTCCTAACAATTAGGAGAAACTAAAATGGAAACAACACTGCTATACACGTGATGAATCAGTTATCAAGAATGAGCCACAGAATTTTGACAAAAAATTGTCATATATGTCGAGTGGCAGTTTGGAATAACCATTTCACAATAAATGAGTTTTCATAATGTTTTCTAGCGATAAGAGAGCCATGAAATTAAGACAGTCAAGAATTGATGTTGATAATTCTCATGAACTTTTTTGGACAGAAAAGCCAGCTTTTTGGATAGTCTGCAGATGCCAGATGAAACCCAAGAAATACAGTCACTCAAAGAAAATACATCCGTGAAAATCAACAAGTGCTTGGTTTTTGAAGGATTTTTAAATTTCATTACCCAACTAAAATAGTGATTATAATCTTGAAGAATTCTTCAGTTGAGTCAATTCAGTCTTAACAATAAAAGAAAGTTTAAATTCACAAACTTCACTAGATAGCTAAATTAAACAATATAAAATACTTGCAGAATCTAATAGGAGTCAATGCAATAGAATATTAAATGGGAGATGTTGGTCCCACTCTCCACTTGTTTTTTTAAAATCCTATACAGCATTAAATGATGGAAGCAAGAACCCATCATGGGTTGTGTGGCAGACACATCAATCAGTTAGTTCCTAAAATTTGTATGAACTTATTAAGAGTAAAGTGTGTCTCTTATTGGAATGGAGAGCATCCATGAAAGACTCTTTAACACAATCCTTATGAAGTTTTCATAATAGTGAAGTGAGAACATTGTATAAGAGAATTTCTTCACCTAGGAACACAATGTATGCAGAATTAGTACACACTAGTTTCTGAAAATATTTGAAAGGGTATTCTTAGATGGATAAGTTTCTTATTTACAAATAAGTATTTTCAAACCGTGCAGTGACAAGGTTAAGTATCTTCATGCAATAAAAATATAACATAAGCTCGCAAACAGATCAGATAAAAATGTTCACAGAGAAGTTGATCAGCAGAAATCTGGCACAATTACTTTCAATTTACCAATATAAATTAATTACAATACATAAAATAATAAAGTACATACTTTACACACATCAAACATAATATATCAAGACTGTTTTGCAAATCTAATGTATATTAATTCAATCAGTGTTTGGATGACAAATCTTGCAAATTATATTCTTATTATTTGTAGGAATTGATTAATTTTGTTAACAAAAATTTCATTAAAATTCATTACTCCATTAGTCCCAAATGCATTTACAGAGCATTTGTTATACAGCTTTTCGTAACCCAATCAATTCATTTTTGGAATAATCAAAAATTAATTATTTATTCACACAGAATTTAATGAACACAAGAGTATAAACAAAAAACACAGAACAATTATCGAATATTTACAATACAATTTTATGACATGTTCGTGTGATTTCTGCATTTCTGTAAACACATTTTGAGTTTATATTTATGTTTAATATTGTGTTCAATTGTTCTGTTGTTTCTTGTTACAATTTCTTACATCTGATAACTCAAACCACGGGTCAAAAAGGTTGTTTTCTGAAAAAGAACAAAATAAATCGTAATCATCAATAAAAAGGCCGTAAGTCTTAATTAATTAATTAATTAATTTAATAATGCAGTGCGAATAGAATTAGTAACTAAGAAACTAAAAATGACCTAATGGCTCTCAGAAACAAATTAATGAATTAGACAAAACAATTTGAGTACACATTGAAAATATCTTGAAAACGGGTACTTGAAAAGAAAGGCCTCGTTTGAATAACAGAAACTTAAAGAAAAACTATAAGAATACCTGTCTGGAAAAACATAGGAAGCACTCGGACAACTTTTAGATACATTCCTCCAGGCGTGTATGATAATTTCATACTAGATTATGAAATCTTGCATTTCTTGCAGAGCTGTGCCAAAATATCCATTCTTATCTTCACATTCGAAATTTTTAATTTTATATTTCGGATTATTACTATTAAAATACAAGATATAGTCAATGTTTCATATTTATCATCAATGTTTCTTTGTACATTTGGGACATGTAATGTTAACTTACTAAAATATTACCTAATATGATTGTAGAGTGATGTCATCTTTATCTTTTAAAAGATCTTTGAGTCACTATGCGGTCGAAAGATGTACATGGGGCACATAAAAATAAACTACCCCAAGTTTTGGATATAGTAATCCTGAATATAAAAGGAATGGAAACAACACAGAATACAAATTATGTGCACTTTATGACAAGAATATTATCAAACAAGTCATTTGACACAGAGGTAAATGCTAGATAAATTATATAAATTAAATACATTGTTTGAGTTTTCCTGTCCAAAGCACAAGTGAATTACTCTTAATACCTCCAGTTTGTATAAAGCTCAATGAACTAATGGACAACATTCAGAGATGCCCTACATCCTTAAGAGTTTTTAGCATATATTTTTTAAGTGTTTTTCTTATTCATACTAAATTAACAACAAAAATTTTAGTTCCATAAATGTTTATTGATTCTTGTTCTTCGATAACTGTGAAACTTACATCAATAATTGTGAAATAAAAAGTGTTTCAGAATTTATAATTCATTTCCTTTCCTTTGGAAACATTTGTACATCCAAGAAACAGTAGGAAATAGTTGAAAAATTAGATATATTTTACAACAAAACCTTTTAGAAAGAGTAACTCTGGGTAAAGTCTGTAGGCTGTTAATACATTANCGAACTAAATACTATGACACTGCAATAGGGGAACTAAATACTTATGACACTGCATACAACTCTCGACATGAAAATAAATTTTAATAACTTTTTACAGATTACTGATAAGAATGAACATAGTAGGAAGATCAGTTATAATACGTATTGCTTTGCTTCATGATATGTACATACAGATTATGAACATTTAATATATGTCCTCTCTCCTCTTAATTAGATGAATTCAGTCAGGAACATTTATACACTATTACTTTCTTGCCAATAGCAGATGAAATCAACCTACCAAAAGAAGCATTTATGAAAAAATTGTCTGCAAAAGGCTTTTTCTATCAAGATTATTTTTTAATGATATTAATATCATTAAATTTTCTAAAATATATTTTCCATAGCTGGAATAAAATTCACAATAATAGACAGAAAGCTAGTGTAAGATTTCTAAACATTGAAAACTTAGCATGATAAATTGAAAGACGTTTCTATGTTGCTCATTTTTTTATTATTGGTGTTAAAAAGCTTTTTCGGCTGCATAGCAACCATCGTCAGTAACATACACTGGAAAATATAAATGTACATAAGATGACAATAATAAAATAATAAAAATAAAATAAAATAAAAAAAATAAAATAAAAAAAAATATATAAAATATAAAAAATATAAAAATAGATACATAATATGAAATTACATAATATTTGGGTGAAACAGTATCGAAAGAAATGTATTTTGGTTGTTGTTGAAATAAAGAAAGGAAAGAACAATGAAAAATGAATAAAAGAAAAGAAAGAAAACAATTACAGAGTGAGCAAGCCGACAAATAATAAAAAAATGAGCAACATAGAAACGTCTTTCAATTTATCATGCTTTGATAATGTTGCTAAAGCACCACAATTACCAAGTATTGAAAACTTAACTCAAAATACGGTTTATAGTTAGAGTTATTAAACACATCTGAATTTAATAATACAAACTTTTCCAATCTAGAAAACAAAGTTTTGCCCAATACATTGGAATGGAATTAACTGTTTGAAGATGAGATATTCATACAAAAAATTTCCAAATACAGTAGTAAAAATTATGCAACTTTACAATTCACATAAGATATAACAGGGATAAATTTTCTACTTCCCACAATAATTGAAAAACCAAGTAACAGAAACATTTAAAAAACACAAAAAACAGATGTAAATAATTCAACAAAATACTCCTGAAACTATGATGATGTGATATGAGAGATTTTAAAAAAAAGTATATATCACTAGTTCCTTTCTGTTTCAGCTGGAATAATGTGCTACATTTAATAACATTTTAAGTAAGTTTACCAACGAATCAAAACAACAAAATTCTCAAAAATAACCTACAATAATATAAAAAAGGCATCTATAGAGTCCGACCAGCTTCTTTCATCTTTATAATATAAATGACAATCTGGTCAATAAGTGTCAACAACGCATACACACACACACAGGCACACAGTAATTTATCATATGCCAGCAAGTTGCTCAAGCAACTGGAGCAAAAGAATAGAGAGTAATAGAGATATTGTCTCCACAAGTCTTTATTTATTTTTGCCTCACTCCACTTCTTGGATGGGCCCCCTACTGCCCATGTTTCCTCCAACTACATCCTCCACAACCTCTCCCTCTGCCAAAGAAGTAGGACCCTGTGAATTCAAAAAAGCAATAAGTGCAAAGTACAACACAATACATACAAAAAAAAATAGAAGCAAATTTTTGTTAACAAATATTCCAGTCTGAAAGTTTATGAAGCAATTATTTTTTGGGCATTTATGAAGCAGTTCCATCAATATTTAATAATTTTTAGAAGGCATGGAATCAGGTAATGAGTAATATGTATTAAGAGATGATAAAAAAATCATTAAGTAGGAGAGAGAATTTCTATTAACAATGTCAAAATAGTAGCTCAAGATGGCATTTGTAGGACTAAGATAAAAATAGATGTGACAGAATAAGTGTGACCTAACAATGAAAAATTATATACTTTCCATTTGGATCCTTCAATGCACATGTATCTACAAGTTCTCCTTTTTAGAAAATCTTCAAACACATGCAAAGCGGAAAGTGAACAAAAATATCCTTTAAACTACATTTTGAACTGTTGCCATGACACAGGAAGCTTAAATGAGAATCTGAACATCTCTACCTTGGGCAAAGAAATCTCTCTTACAGAATCATTGCTCTGTTAAATCAAAACAGCACATTTGATTCTAACAACAAAATTACAATGTTACGGTACACTCAGATATACAAGAATTGAATGCTGTAATTATTAAGTTTATTTAATTAAATCCAAGTGGTTATAAGTGGCTTTTAATAGCTACTTCGGTAATAAATAGATTTTCTTTTTGAGTTTTGAGTTTTTCTATTAGTTATGTTAAGGTTTCAATAAAATAGAAAAGTAGAATAGATGAAAAGGGTAGCATTCATAGGACACTTAAATGTGAGAAGTTTCCCAAGAATGCTAATTTTCCATAATTCCCCTAGAACATTTTACAAACTGAATACGTAAGTAAACACAGCATTAGAGTGCAATGGAATCACATTATCCCACACGTTTCTTAAAACTAACCTTTATTATGCATCGCCTGACAGTCAAAATGGAAACAAAAACTAAACAAAATCCGTCCTAATAGGTTTTGGCCTAAACTAGTAGCATCTCCTTTCCATTAAATGCTACTACATTGATTTCTATCTTGAAACTGTTTACCTTGCCACACTCATATATGCCATGAACTGAGCTCAATTCTTTCTTGTGCATTATAAACATTCTAGTTTTCTTACAATATTAAGAATCTTTTCAATTTCTTACAATTCTAAGAATCCTTTCAAACTTTACTCTTTAAAATAAGAGTAAGAGAAACATAATAAAAAAGAAAAACATAAGCATATGAGTTGGTGTAATACGCCTTTGTGTGAGAATTTTCCCATTCAGCAGGTTAGCAATGTGGCAAAAAAGAAACATGGCAAAAGATGGTTTTCCAGAAAATTTTAGAAATAAGTTCATAATTTTTAGTGACATGATTTCCTTCTCTCTTAATGCTTATGACTTCTTTCTAATTCATGAAAGATGGGATGTTTACCATCACTTTTTAGGAAAATAAGAAAACATACCCCCAAATGAAAAGCAATAGAACTAAAGTTTTGATCATTTTAAAATACTATTATACATGGCAAAATTTACATACAGGATGTCTTATTCTTTCATGAATCTTGAATACACTCAATAAATATAAATTTGAGAAGTTACTCATATAATTACATTTTGGTATCCAATGATTGTAATTAATTTTTGGAGTCTTGAAAAGATTTCCCTATTTAATTTTGTACATAAGTGATTTTAAAAATAACAAAGCTTAGCACTTACTGCTTGGACCATACTCCCAGGGGCACCAGCAATGAGCTTCTGTCGTTCCCTGTACATAGATGCCCGAAGATTATGTAGCTGATGATATCTGCAGATCTTAAGAAGGGCACATACACTCAGTCCAACCCAACAAGCAAACGATGCCCAAGCACCAAACTGTGCACTTCCAAGCTGCACATAAAAGCCATGAGTATCAACACCATCTCGCTCATCAATTTTTGGACCAGCAGCAGTCTCACACCTAGAAATAAAAGATAACACACAGTTTCTTATAAAAACAAAACATTGCCTGCTTCAGTCTCCTCATTTGTAACAATAACTTACATAAACACACATGCAGAATTACAAATATATTCAAGTAAAACTAAAAGTGCACTTAACACACACCACTCGTAAAGAGAAATTTGTGTAACTAGCAAAAAATTATTTAAAAAAAGGACTTGCTTATCGAGCAATGTTTCACGAAATGAGTTCCAAGGAGAGGAGTGTTTAGTGTAACTTTTCTATTAGGATGCATTGTGTAGAACCATCGAGTTAGAAAAAGTACAGCAAACATGCAAGCTGTGCAGTAAAATGAAATTTATTCCAACATAAACATTCGCATCCTGACTCTATAGGTAGTACCAATAGCTCATAGTCGTGGTATGCAGTGCGAGTTCCCCTTCTTCTCCACAACTGGGACTGTCATGATTCTTGTGGATCAGTGGGTAATTTCTATTTATTAACATGAAGTATCACCTGAATAGCTGACCACCATAGTTGTTACGTTGATGAAAATATGGTGTGTTTTTCACAAAAATTTTAAGTATAGGCAAAACCAAATATCTTGCAAGCTATAAACCTAGATAGCTTACTTAAATGGACAGAGAAAAATGGTTTACTAGCTTACTATCTTGAGAAAGTACAAAATAAGTTTTTGAAATTTTGATCCAGAAAATATAACAATTTCTATGGGTTGTATGAATCATAATTACAACATTAGAAATAAATAAACCTAAAACCCTTTTTAAAAACAAGTTTTTATATAAAAAGTGCTGTACTGAAAAGTAAAAAATAATTTTCTGTAAAATTGAGAATCAAAAAAGTATACTACAAAAATATTCGTTCCTTGGCCACTCTCATAGAAGATACATAAATGTTGATATTTTTAAAATATGAAATCTCTATCGTTTTTAATGATCTTTACATGCCTTCACCTTCCCTACGGGTGGTAGCAGAGTATGGAAGTTGATTATGGACTTAAGCGGCATTGAGGATGACACAATTAATTCAGTGACCCCAAAGTGAATTTTCGATTATTTCTACTCATTCTATTCCCACCCCTTGCTCAAGAAGTGCTATGATTGTCTTATTTCCCTTGGGGGCTGAATTTCGACTCACATGTCACTATATCAGCTCAGCAATGATGAAAACTCATCACTGATGTAATTTTCAATAATCTGTGCATGGCACTCCCTTCATAAGAGGTGCTAAGGGTGTATAGGAGCTGACCATGAACTTAGGTGACATCGGGAATATCACTACTAGTTTTATAATCCCCGATAACTACAATCTGAACACTAATATCCATAATTTTTATTTCATCCCCTTCTCACCCGGTACGTAAAGGGTGTTTATTCATCATGGGGGTGATTATGGGCTTATGTAGCATTGAGAGTGTCACTCTTCCCTTCAGTGGACCCAAAACTGATGTATTCAATAGAAATTCTGGTCATTCTTTATAATTTTTTTCTGCCAGCACATCCTCACCCCTTAGCCCATGAATGCAACGGGCATATTATCTCCCATGTGGACTGATTGTGAACTTATGCAGCATTTGAGTTGTATCCATCTCAACGGTACTGAAAACTATGGTTTTCAATCTAATTGAGATTTCTATAATTTTTACATGTCATCCCCTTCCCACCCTATCCGTAGGGGCACCAGGGTTGTCTGATCTCCACAGTGCTTGTTGTCAGATAGTCAGTCATATTTGTACCAAGTTTAGTTGAAATTACTCAAAGCATCATGGAGTTATGGTGGGATATAATGCTTACATAACTCCATTGTACCCCCTTTACGGGTGGATTTTCATACAATGGTACATAAACATCTATTGTCATGCAATCCACATATATCTGTAAAATTTAGCTCTATCAAAAACTTGGAAGTGACCAAAAAATGAATTACAAATTTTGAAATGGAAGGAGAAAATAAACACATTCATTTCACCCACTAGGGGCATTTTTGTAAAATTGCACCATAATTACCTATTGTCATGCAAATCCCACATATCTGTACAATTTCAGCTCAATCAGTTGGGGGAACTAGTTTAAAATTCAGTTGCATGATTTGGCCACTATGTAATTTAGTTAATTTAAACAAAAAATGGATCAATATTAGGAATACAAGTAATTATCAATTTATAAACCAACTGGCAAAAAATTAGTAATAATAGTTACTTTTTTTTTTCCATGTACCCAAAATTTCTCTAGGTTACAAAATGGTGAAACATTATACATACACCAAATATATCAGTCATTTTTATTCTTTGTAACTAGTTTTTCCCCACAAAGATTCTACATTTATATTTTTTTATTCACATATTTGTTGTTACAATCTTTCTTGTTTCATTAATCTTGTTGTAAAACTGTATTTTTATACTAATTAATAATACACAAGCAGCACTCATAAATATTTACAGCAGATTTAGAAACTTTTTATGAGCAATGCTGCATTTTATATTTACTATTGTAATAATTGCATTAATCCCCATTTTTTGAATAAACTACAACAAAACAAAATAAATAAAACATCCGAGACTACTTTCTTGAAAACAGGAAGTATATAGAAAAAAATCTGCATTCCATTAAGTATATTTTAATGAAATGGACCTCACTTCACACTGACACTACACATCTGGTGTAAACCAGACATTTATTAAGTGAAACAGAAATTTAAAAAATATTGATATTTAAAGGAAAATAAACAATACTACATTAATCTTTCCTTTAATACTACAAGGCTTATTTCAAATTTTCATTTCAAGAAAGTAAGATGAAAAAACATCCGATGTTAATATATTCCAACCATTTACATATTAAATTGACATGTTTTTATATCCTTTTACTGTTTTACTCTTAATTTTTTCTGGAATCACTAGTCTGGAATCTGGAATAGTGTTTCAGTGCAAAGTGCCTTTCAAGTTACTGCAATGCATTGCTTATCTTTTCTGAGGTAGCGTGGAATTAAAAACAGAGCTGTCATATTTACAGAACATTAATCTGAATTAACAGTACACTGAAATTAGCAAAACTTGGGGAAATAATTCATTAAGTTTTGGAACTTGGTAATTAGGTGTAGAATGTAGTGTTCACAATTATTAACTCGCCCCCAATTTTTTTTGGAGGCATGCACTCCTAACATCCACTCTTAAGGTGCACATTTGCAGTTTCCACCATTTTGTCACAAACCAGTCGGGTTTTCGAGAAAGATATCTATGTGAACAAGTATTTCTCATTAAATTTTCAACAAATAAGGTGCAAACCATTTTTGAGATAGGTGCATTAGTTCTTGTGCTATGAGCTCTCCAAATAGTTTTCAAAATTACGATTTATTCATCATTTTTCAATTTAAAAAAAACAATGCAATTTGCATATTAAGACCTCTAAAGAACTATACATCTGTATGTTGTGATATACACACAATGAAACAGTTGTCTCAATACATATTTTGGTCGGAAAACTTGAGTCTCGGTGCGAATAGAAGACGATCGGGTATCCAATACATATTTCGTCTAACAAACTCTGCATGCACAGTGTTAATGTTTCATCTGCTCTTTGAATGTCTACATGCTTGTTGCTTGTTGTCATGTCCTGGAGCTTCAAAATGAAAATTAATGTAAACATAAACAATAATTATAATGGCAGATAACCTAAAATCAGATAATTCAGAAAAGAGAACTAAATACTCGGATACAAATATTTACAAAAACGATATTTTTGTAATGGATGAGCTAAATGGAAAAAAAAAAAAAAAAAAAAAAATANAATGGAGGATTCATGTTTTGTCATTTCAAGTACATTCATTGTTTTTCGGTATGGGTCATTGCTGTGTGAAACCTGTACAGTATTATATTCTACTCATTGCTGTTGGTGCTGGATATGACAAATACAGGTCTCATTCCAAAGTTGTAGAGGCTTCTAAATTCTGCTACTGATGGAGCAGCAAAAGTTGCTTAATTCGTGATTAATCCACTTGACAAAATGAATTGAATTCCATACCAAAATTCCAAAATCCTGACATTTTTAAAATTCTACATCGACATAGATTTTCTGATCTCAAAAGCATACATCACATTTTACAGTATGATGTTACCATTTAATCAGCAATATATATAATAGCAATTATTCAATAAGTTGCTTAAATGGGAAATCATTTTTTCTTATAAAACTACAGCACTACTGAATAAAATTATCTAAAAATGTGTGTCTCAATAATTTGCACTTAATATGAATTTTTTGTTCATTACAAATATTTAAAGCTAATCTACATATATAAAATGGACATACGAAGGGAAGCGTTGAGTCATAACATCACACCACTTGAGAAATCCCATTGTTACCATCAAAGCCGCAATTAGTATAGCAATTGAGAGAAATACATTTGCCACCACATCCACGAAAGCAGACACAAACGAACTGTAACACAAAAATTAACATACATTTCAGCAATGACAAGAAAAACAAATAAAAAGAATTACTACAAATTAAAGAGTGATACACATTTAATTCAAACTACAACAAAAGTACACACACTTTCTCATGAACTTTCACACTTTTATTCAAATTTTCTGAAAATGTAGTTTCTTTCTTGTAGCAGAAAGAAAAACATTCTTTATGTTTCTGAGAAAGCATATTGGTAGTAAATGATATAATCTCTGATTCCAACTCTGAATCATCATTCCTGACGCTCCAGAAGGTTTTCAATAGTCTCGTCACTATTTCCTTCGACACAAATGGCTATATTCCCCTTGGACAAACCATTTTGTCACACTGTATCTCACTAACAGCTTTCATTATTATTTTGCTATACAAAGCACATAATGTGCATCAACTGTTGTAATACCTTTCAACATAATTCTGGACTAATTTGATTTTTTTAGGACAGAAATATCAAATTATAATTCCTAAAACTTCTTACAATGCAAAATTCCAAGAAAAAATATTTTAATAATATTCTTTCAGTAATTACATAAGACAATATGATTTTGGGGTTCGCAAGATTTTCAGTATTTTATAGTATTTTGTGCATGCTGATTTCCAAAATAAAATTTATATTTCTCAATTTTAAAAGGATTTTTTATAATTGTATGTACAAAATTTGGAAATTTTAAAAATGTATGCTATATTTGTAACACTAGAGGGAAGTTTATATTTTAGATCAGATTCAAAAATTAACAGTCAAAACAAATATTGTTGAAAAATTAACCAATAGATGTTGCTAGTATACAATATATAACCATTTGGTACACTATGTTTGAGAATAAATATAACGCAAGTTTGTAAACCGTATTTTTAGATTTGGATAGAAATATTTTTTGTTTATAATTCTTAATTAATTTTATTTATGCGTAATGATATCCAATTTGCATCAAGAGTCTTGATTCACTTCATTATATTGTGGCAGTTTTGTAGGTAAAGAAGGAACAGCTTAAGATAACGAATTTTGTGAAAAACGCATCTTTCATATACGTTTTTTCATAAACGCATATTCACATCATCTGAGATCAGGATAAAAAGTGCATCCAATATCATCTGTTTTGTGCGTGTCACTGTCAGAAGTGAAAATTAAATGTATGTTTGTTGGCCATGGATTGATACAGGGCGATTAACCAGAGAGAAAAGCAATGACAAAGCAAAGAATAACAAGCCTGGATAAGTTTTCAAAATGTATTAAAAAAATTTAGGTGATAATATGGATAACATAAATTTTGAAAAGAAAATGCTACAGAACTTGCACTGCAGAGGAGCTTAGTAACTCATTTTCTGCACTCTTAATTTGACTCTTTCCCTGACAATCTCTGTAATAATTTAATTTTCATTTCACATATCATTGTGGAATTTAGTTTCTAAAAAGTACTTTCATGTTATTCAGTTCATTTTTAATTGATAGTTTTTTATTTTATCAATATGCAAAAGATATTGTAATACTGCACAGAAATAGCTGAAATATGTCAATTTTATTTTCTAAATTATCAAATATCCTGAAGTGATTGAGAAAAAAATGCAATTTTTAAATTCAGAAAAGCTGTTTTATTCAAAGTGACTTAATTTACACTAAACCCCAAATAAGTTTCATTTTGTAAGGTGGTGTTATTAACCTCTAGAGCAGCAATCATGACAATTTGACAAATAATTCCTTTTCTTTGTTCTCCTTATCTCCTCAAATTATTTTTTCTTAATTTACACTTATTCGCATCAGTTTCTCAACATTTATTGTTGTTACAGGCAGCAGGCGCCCAGAGTGAGTGATGTAGCTCCATCACAAAAAGAGTGACTCAGCACTACAAGCCTATACGTCGCCATTGATCTCCACATCTGGAGCTCTACGTACCTCATTGGTACAGATTGACCCAAACTGGTCCTGCCAACATCCATTTGCCCTTCCGTTCTTTTAGATCTGCTCCTGGCAACTGTACCCTGATGCCTTACCCAGACTGGTCCTGCTAGTGTTATTCTTCCCCTGCTGTAGCCCAACTATCTTCTAAGCCTGCACAGCCCAACTCTTCCCATCTCCTGTACACTATTACCATATCTCAGTCACTTAAATGATGGTTAATATTGAGTACCTTTACTTCTGGGACAAAGCTGCATCGCTCTGGAGTTGCCGTGTAAGTTGCTTGTTTAAGGACAATAAAGCAGTTTGCCATGACCTATTCTCATTTGCTCCCTCTCTGCCTTCCATAAGCTTTTAAGGGAGTAGGGTAATTACTCCTCAAGCTATAGTGCCCCTCCTTAAGAGGGGTGACAAGGTTAAAGGAAACATTGCCACATATGATATGAACATATTATTTTAGGTTAAATACATTTTTTAAGTTTAAACTAAAAAATTACAGTTGACAAATGCCAACAATGGGCATGAATGGGTCCAGGAAGAGAGTACCAGTATTCATGAGTGTGTGAGTTTTATTGCCTAGGTAACTTAATTTACACCTATTAGAAATGCATTTAGTATTTTATAAATCTTTTAGTTAGAGTGGAAAGAAAAAGGAAATAGAAATAAAATATTATTTCTGCCATATGCAACAATATACTTTCATAATTTTACAATACAATTGTTACATATTTGTTTACAGTCATTAAAAAAGTATCGGTATGCTAGAAAACAAGGTTAAAAAATTCATACTGGGCGAGTATGGAATGCCTGTACACAAAAAAACTTGACAAATCTTGGATCACTTGGGTTTTGCTTTCCTGCACAGCACACAGCGAACTTGACTATTGTCTTTCTGCAATTATGAGCATTGCCATCATTGTGTATCTCAGGCAACATTCACGATGAAACCTTCATTGGCCAGTACCATTTCTTGTTCATGGTTAATTCAGTATGATGCTATATTCTCATCTAACCCATATTTAGATTGTAGAAAGCAACACAGGATGGTTGAGGAACAAGGATGAGTTTCACAATGCCTTTGCTTTGCACATGGGATGAACTCTTGTTACTGTAGATCTATTGTGAACACATTGTACTAGCATCTAACAAACATAATGTTAGAGGTAATATCTGTCTATAGATGGAATGCCCCTCTCGATTCTTTTTTTCATTTCTTGAACATTCAGTAAGGGAGATTTTTCATCCCTGCAAGCTCTCACTCTCCTTGTGTGCCTGATCACATGGTGAGAATCCAGATTTTGCAGCCAAAATGAATAGGTTTTCTGTGGATTAACTCATCGAGAGATTAATAAATATCCTCCTGAAAGTATTGTAGCCACTGTCCATTCAACCTACTAACAACAAAGCAAACTTTAGCAAACTTGTATTGTTCATCTAATTTTGATTTTTCAAGTGAAGATATCTCAATATGTCGATGAAGACATTGTATTTGATACAGTGTCACTGTGATCATCTCCAACAGTTTCCTAATACATTTGAGTATGAGCAAATATATTATTACCAAAGAGAAAAAGGATTGTCAAAAACAGGTGCAGCTCATCTGTAGACTTAGAAAAATTCATATTTCCTTTCTCAATGGCATAATTGTTTGGGCATTTAACTATACACTCAAGAACACATCAATTTGCGAATAATCGTTTTTCAAAAACGATCCATAACTTAATTCCATTGATAATGTATTTGAAATATCTTTTTCTTCCAGATCTCTCTGCCAAACTTGTAATCATCTTGTTTTCAGGTTTTCTCAGTTAACTAAAATCTTTAAACTAAATGTCTCATCTTTCATACTTCACAATTCATATAGTGTCATATCTTAAAATAGGTTGTAAAATATTTACTTCTTTAGCCATGATGCACCAAAACAGCTAACACACCCTCCATCACTGTGAATATACGAGAGGTCGAAATGGGCCGAAGTGTTTACGTGAGTTCGCAGTAGGTATCAAAATAAAATAAAATAATATCGCAGTAGTCCCACAACTATAAAAATTCATGACAAATTTTTTTTAAGTGAATGGGCAAAAACAGGGTTAAGATGAATCTTATATCTCTTAAACTATTTAGCAAAAAGTGCGATTTATATTTTTACACACAAGTGTACATGGCAACACATCTCCCCTAACTAAGTCTGTTGCCCAAATCATGAGGTTAGCAGGAAGAGTTAGTGTAAGGCCCTGAACTTCTCCATATCATCAAATGAGACTTAATCAATAAGTATGTCATTATAGGCGCCAGATCAAACACTGAGATAAATATTTTTCTCAAAGGAAGAAAAGAAGTATTCATAATAATGCAATAAAATTGAAGATCTCAAATGGTTTTGTTTCAACAAAATTGAAAATACAAGTAGAACAAATAAGAATGTTTGACACGTAATGCAGTTTTGCTTATTTTTTTAAAAGGGAGATGTACTAATAAGAAAGACATACCTTTTTAGCGCAATATGAATCAATTAAATGGATTTTATTATTCCTGATGTATCTAATGCTTGCTACAAGCCATGATAGTTTCATGGATATGACTCTGAAAATATTAATATGCCAAAGTAAAAACAGTACTAGTAATCCTGAGACATGAAAAAAAAGAACAAGATGCCTGGGATACAAGTATACGATTTTGTGGGCACACACAAAGTTATCCTTTTTAAAATTTCACATAAATAACGATAATTGACAGAATTGGTTGATTTTCCTTACATTTCTTACACATTTGCTTACATTACTCCATCTCAGATGGAAAAGATAACAAAAAACTTATCAAAGGATTCAAATAATTATTTTTAGAGGTTGATTCTGCATATCAGAAGATTCAAGCTGTGAAAAATCAACATAAGTAATTTAATTGTTTTTCATAACTTTGGAAATGTCATAAATAATTTCACTCCTACTACAAAGTAGAATTCTCATGGGAGTAAATGGGTTTTCAGTAACACCTCTTAAGATGATATTGATAGCTGGGAGCTGACATGAAGGCACACATGAGGAATGTGGCCACTGGTGGAGAAGAAACACCCCCACACTTGCACAAGCAAAACTATCTGATGGTCAAACCAATTTAGTAAAGTAACCACCTGAGTTGTTGAGAGAAGTGATAGACAAGCTTTGTTAGAAGGATAGTACCGGAAGTTTCTTTGAATTATGATAGTCATGCTTAGGGGTGGTGGGGGATGTGGCAATTTGTGTATCCCTTACTGCCATGTACCTTCAAGTTGGTTCGGGACAATACATTGAAACATGCAAAATGACTTAAAGATTTTAAGACATGTTGGGGACCAAAAAATTAGATTTCCAGCAGACACATTGAAGAGTAATAACAATAATAGTATTTTTGGACCAATTTAACATTATGGTAACATCCTAATCTTTTTCTCTGTATATCCTTCCACAAGTGCTGCTACCTCCACCATCACATCCATCTTCACACTTATGTAGATTTTCTTAAAATGGAATCACCGGGACTAACAGTACTAACATTGCCGACTGTTACCGAACAATTGTTTATAATTGTTCATGGTTCGCTGTTGCGAGCCATATTATAATTATCATACCCTACCCTACTAATATAACCGGTGGTGGAGAGAAGAAAATAGTGCAGAACAATATTTCTTTATAATTACCGTAAATATGAAGAGCGAAGAATACAACTTATATTTTCAGAATCGCAATAATATTTGTAGTAATAAAGCATCAATGTTTTTTTTTTCGAACCTTGATGTTACCAAACTGTTATATTTGGCCATATTTTTCATTAATCACAGATGTAAAAAAAAAAAATTTGTTGATATTATTTATAGCGACTAACCTGTCATCACCCTTGCACAACAGTCGAGCCATGCGATAAGTTTGAGCACCTGCTGCTAGGGCACATACAGCTCCCACAAAGATGACATAGTTGCAATAGAGTTGTGATGCCCACTGTACCAGAAGTTGTCCATCCTCTTCACTCCACTCACCAGATGAGAACAGCAAACAATGCCCTCTGCACCAAAAATATTGTAAATACAACAATCTTGTTCTTCACATTCGCTAAATACAAAAAAAATTGTCAGTTTTCTCATGGCTAGCAAGAAAACCATCCCCAATGTGATTCTGAATTTAATTCTGGTAAAGACTTAAAAATAAATTTCACTTCATGCTTCAGTTGAAAAAGATATGTAATATTGTGTTAACTAATCTCTTTGAGATGCAGAAATGACTGTCAACCATCTCTACTATATTTAGACACCATTCCCCCTAATGTATTTCATGAGTGTCTGTTAGGTTAAGTCTTTTACATCAGGGTTCCAGTAAAGCTTGTCATTATGGTTCCTGGTTGGTCAAAACAAAAAATACATATTTATATATACCTCCTTATGAATCTAATTCAGTGTAATGATGTAAACAATAATATTTCATCATAAGGATAAATACCAATATAAACATCATTTCTCGTATCACAAATACCAATACCATTTAATACTTGATGATCATTTAATGCAATTTTTAAGGACTGGCAAGTATTAAGAATTTACTTCAAAAATTTAGTAGTATCGCTCATCTAAAAAAAAGGGCAAAATTCTTCATAAAACATATAAATGCTTACATTATTGTTCTTTAAAAAAAAACAGAAAAATAGAAATACAGTTTTGTAACAGAAACTAGTATAACGTTTTGTCTCGAGGACTAAACAAAGCAAACTGCAAAAACCAAAGAAAATGAACATTTATTTTTAAAAATCTGTGAGTAAACAAAGAATTAAATAGTTGAGTTCCTCTAAAAATCGAGAAATGCACGATAAAACAACGACCATCAATATTTTGATTCTCTCCATTTGGCATCATATAAATGTCATGAGGACATACATGGATTAAAAGATATCTTGAAGATAAACTACACGGCAAAACAGTCCAGTTCCCAGAAATTGGTCAGTTTTCCCCACTGAAAGTAGAAAAACAGCGAGACTTGAATAATGAAAATTCGTTTACCTGAACTCATCTTGTTGCAAACTCATAGGTACCGTGACGCATAGGGCCAGAATGAGAGCTATAGCATATCCAGCAATTTGACTCAATAAAATAACGTTGGAAAGCGACATTGTGAAAACTTAAAAGATATCAGTAGTCTCACAAGTTGTGAGACTACGAATTGATAATCTAATACTTAATAATAATAAATTATATAGACATGGACAATGTAAAGTCACAACAAGAATGATCGAGTACGTGAAATGGACAGAAAAAAAAACAAAGATGACAGTTCCTCCCCCACTCAGCCCACGTGATGAGTTAAACTACTGATATAACTCGCCTAAATCCATATTGAATAATATAAAAAGGTGGGGTGTCAATAGGTTTTGAACACATTTTGATACACAGCTAATCTATAGCTTTAGATATTCACACAAACATTCAGTTTCTTTATTTCCCCTAGCGAACGCGATAGCAGCCCACACAACAACAAATTTGCCAATCGTTGCCTATGACATCCAGAGATGCGCAGGTCCCAGGCAGGTCCGGATAGATACAAAGTCCGCTTTGTGCATGTGTGTGTGTGTGAATGTATGTGTGTATGTGTATATATATATATATATATATATATATATATATATATATATATATATATATATATATATATATATACACACACACACCNACGAAACAATTAAACTATTTTTAACCGATGAGTTTGGATCTCCCCGACCCACTACTTTTCCATGCAATAGCTTCTTTTTGCAATAAAATTTAAAAAACAAAAACATTGTTTATTGCGCATACGCATTGGCATTTATTGCATGTTCAGAAGAGAATTAGCGCGTAATTTGAATTCGGACATGGTTCCAAAATTCACAAACTCAATACTCAAATTCTCCATCAGCATAATGGCACTTCACTTGGCGTTGCGGTATTTGTGTAGCGCTTTGTTTGGCTAAATATGTGACGTACTCACAAATAACACAAACATGTCATCCTCACGTGGTCCAAACACCTCAATACTTGGTGAATATAGTAAAGTTGTATTTCACAGATCGCTACATGATGCTGGAAATAGGAGGCGAAACAATTGCACAGGAGTTAACGAAGGGATGTCCGCATGGATCCTCGAGAAGTCCATTATTCTGGAATATAGTATTTAATAGTATATTATGGATGCTGAATAGAGCTGGACTTCAATTTGTGGCATATGCTAGTGATCTGGTGTTGGTGATACTGGGTGTAGTGTTTGTATAGTTGGTACTATGAGACACACAAGTCAGCCTGTGTGCCACAGATTATATTAGGTACAGATGGATCTTTAGTAGCAGCGCTCCACTAGCAAACGCCGAACTAACTAGCCCCCACCACCCATTCAACTGGTTGCTTGCGTAGTGAGAGTGGACGTGGGCGGCAAGCATATGGTCTTCATGTGGCGACTGCGACAAATTGAAGCTACTCGAGCGCTGATTGGTGTTGATTTGTAAGTGTTTTAGTTCAAATTACGCATTTAGAATTGCTGGTTCTGAGTTTCCACTGCAGGTTAATTGTTTGTAGGCTTCTGCAGAACATGGCAGCGGGTACTCGATGAAAATTATGCGATGTAAAAAGGGAGGGGTGTTGAGCGCAATTTTCACGATAGTTCTCGGCCCTTCCCCGCGGCGTGCTGGGGTGCATTTAAGGTAACCATTGGACTTATGGGAGTGAACTATCTGTACCTTCTATAATCTGTGCCTGTATGCAACGGTGATGCCGACTACATGTGCGTGCCAAAAAAAGCGTGTTATATCAGAACGCTGTCGTTATTGCAGTAGCAATCCCTACATGAGACACTTAGCGGAAACAATTAGAGGAGAACTCACAGAAGGCAATAGATATATGCATAAAAATGTGTATAGATAGATATATGCATAGAATGTGCAATAGATATAAGCATAGAAATGTGTGGCAAATGAAGTTTGCAATTGTCGGAAGAAAGGAGAGTAATGTGATTAGGACATCCGAAACAAAATAGGCGACTCAACATAATACTTACGATGAATGGGAAACGATTACAGGTTCTCACGAAGCATAAATACTTAGAACTTATTATAGATCAACGACTACTATTCTATGACCATTTGTTATATGTCCTGCAATGGGTGGAAAAGATCTTATATAGCATGATCCGAGTGGGCATCATGGATTTCAATATATCATAATTTATGGGTCTTATACGACCAAAAATAGTTTATGGGAGTGCAGTATGGGGAGAGAGACTTGTATATATAAATTATGAAGAGAAATTGCGAGCAGTAGAATGAACATGTTTAAAACAAATAAGTGGGTGATACAGCACCCACTGAGGCACAAAATGTCCTAACTGAGATAATGCCATTAGATTTTTATGCTCAAAAGATAAAAAAACAGGTATATATTGAAATCATCTGGTAAGATAATAATAAGTGATATAGAGATGGACAATGTAAAGGAAGCAGTACAATAATAACCAAAACTGTTCTGGAAGGATGGCTGAAGAGGTGGGATAATTGTTCGACAGGACGAAAAACATACAGATATATACCTAAAGAAACATTTGCGAGTAAAAGTAAAAAATGGTTCACACTATCTGCACCATTGATGCAGTTCCTAACTGAACATGGGGATTTTATTACGTATAATGTAGATTTGGGAAAAAGGTAACAATGAATGCGAATGTCAAAAAGATACAGAAACACCACAGCATGTACTAGGGAACAGTGAGACATATTCACAAGAGCGTGCAATATACCTTTAAAATGGGCTCTAATGACCTCGATGTTGACGAACCCTAAAGCCCCCCCCCAAAAAAAAATACCTTTAAAAATATGTAAATTTAGACACATTGAATACGGACAAGTTATGGACCTTAATTGAGAACAATGAGAAGTTTGATATTTTTTATTAATATGTGTTAAAGATAACAGAAATAAAGAGAATGCTACAATAGAAGAGTTGCGCATGCCTCGGGGCTAGGGACGGGCAACACCACAATGGTGGAGAAATGCGCATACGAGAGAATGAACAAGAATAGATCAATAAAGATGAGAAGTCTTGTTTTGCTTATTCTATACATACAAAGTGGCCAAAAGGCCGAAGTCAATGGAAAAAATAATCCGAACACGCAAATAACAAAATAATGCCACATATGTTTTTTAAACCAATGATGAATGGGATGTATTTGATGTAATTCAAGAAATATTTATACTGTTTCGTTTTCCCAGCCCTTATAAATGTTCCAGTCCATTTTAAAGAAATTGTAGAATATGAAAAGCTAAAATATAGGTTAAAGAACCAGAATATCAACAAATCTAGAATACGCACGCTATACAGATCGAAACACGGCAAACCAAGTTTGGATGATTTAGTCAAATATATGTCTTCTGTGAGTAAAGCTCTATAAATCTCTTTAGAGCTCTACTTTGAGTTCTTTGATGTGCGACTAAAAACCGACAAGAGGACGGATACGGTGTTTGCGTGTTTGCGTATTTGCCACAATGAAGCAAATACATTGAATACAGACAGATCATCTACACTTGGCCGTGTTGGCAAATACACAAATAAGCAACGCCAAGTAAAGTGCCGGCCTATCAGGTGCACAGATATACCAGATTAATAAATATAGTATATACTAGATTGGCATGTTGGGAGATAAATTTGAATTATATGAGAGAACGTTTTGATTTAAAACTAGCACTTAAAATACATTCATTCTATTGGTCGGCCATTTTGTCTATCGGCCAATCACTAGATGCGTTTGTGATAACATTTTGTTCTGTTTACCGTCGTTGATGTGAGTTCGTCACTAAAACTTATATAATAAAAACTGCGTTTTCTCTGCAATATCTATCTTTTTGTTTAGACTAAAAACCTCTCAATGCTGGCCTCTGCGATAAATTGAAGTCACAATTGCGCTCATCGCCATCGTACCTCATCAAACCAGTCGTAAAAAGTGTGTAGTGTTTGTTAATTGTAATAACTCATTAACTCATTTGTTAGCTCATTTGTTTTAATTGTAATAGGACTTTTAAATAAACATTCGTATTCAGGTATGATGGTCACTGATGGCTTCATTTGGATCCGAGCGTACCCAGGCCTTGAATAGGTGCTATTCTCGAGAAGTAAATGGTTGATGACACCATAGACATCATAGGCAACGTTTACTGCTAATGTTGTCATGGAGGTAAACATTTAAATAGATAATGAAAGTCTTAAGATTTTTCATGGAAGAATAATATATATTTTGTGATAAGAAATCACTTATCACAAAAAAAATATTATTACATATATACACAAAATGTAATTACATATATACACAAAAGATGGTAAGTCTTTATTTACTTAATTAGTTTATAAAATGGATGCTTATTGCAATAGTAAACATTTAATACCAATTAATATTAACCGACTCATATTTTCCATATTTTTTTCTCTGAAATATCTTTATTTTCTTCTATTTTGTCGTGCTACCTTACATTATGAAATATTAAAGAAAACATTACATTATGAATAATTAATAAAGAAAATTATAAATAGTTAAATCTATATGAAATTGATCCTGGTATTGCAATGTTTTACTACTGTTGGATAATTGCCAAATATTTTTAAATTTGATACAGTTTTAGTGGTGAGATTTATTATGTATATCAGCTTCCTTACAAGATATTTTAGCCCGTATTCGACTTACATTTTAAATTACCTGGTTAAAAAGTATTTACAGTAATTGCAATCTATATTTATATAAAAGTTGTATGTTGTCCTGTATACAGATGTACAGTTTTATTCTGGTTAGGTTGATGTTATGCACATTGATGTTATGACCATCAATGAAAGAGTAAGATTACTGTTCCAGCGATTACTGCCCCGATATTTCTTCCTCCCCATAATACAAGTTTTAGTACTCCCTGACACAATTTTGCATATTTCTCGCCCCAAATAAGAGGAAAATTACAATTCTTATATTTCTTCCATGTTACTACACCTTTTCACAAGGAAAATTATGTCTCTAATGCTGTATAGTTCAAAATACGTTCTCAGACCAAGAATACATAGGGTAGGTATGTAGAAGGGTATTTCGTAGAAACTGTCGAAAATAAGCAATATTAGAGTCGAATCCGAATGTTTTTAAGCTTAAAAAGAAAATACAGACTCCTACAATGCAATTTATTTATTATCCACATGGAGAACTACTACACCCCTAGCACTACTTGAACCTGAGAATTAGTACATCTTGATGAAATTTCACTATTCTTACTTTAATTATTCATAATATATTTTCTCCTATATTTAATAACGCAAAGGAGCGCGTCAAAAAATTAAAAAAATAATGATATTTGAGAAAAAAATATTTAAAATATAATTCTGTTAATATTAACCGGTTTTAAATGTTGACCATTATGACAAAATTAGCAGTTGATGTTGCTTGTGATGTCTATGACGTCATAAACCATTTACCTCTCATGAAGAGCACCTGTCGTACTGACGGGGAATTTGAGGTTATATTGTTGGTACCGCAGCAGAATTCAAATTACGCGCTAATTCTCTACTTGAAAACATAACAAATGCCGACTTGCATGCGCAATAAATTCTTGTTTTATAAATTTTATTTTATAAACAAGCTATTGCACTCAAAAGTAGTGGGTGAGCAGAGACGAAGAAGTCAAACCTCGTCGATAAAAAATAGATTCATTGTTCCGTGACTATATTAACAGGATTTACACCTAGCCGAAATGTCGAAAATTTAGAAAATATTTTCATTGATTTACTTTAAGAACTAATGGTGAGCAAGTAGTCATTAAATAAATTGAGTAAAGTCAGGCCTTTCATTAAGGCCAAGTTCGTTCAAATCGGTTGAGAATAAAAAAACGATTCCTTCTAATAAGCCAGTAAAAATAGTTATTTTTGATGGAATAAATTCGGACAAACTGGAAGTCATTTTAATACCTTTATTTGCTCTCAGTTACATAGAATCTGAGTTTGCACTATCACAGGAGGTATACATAACGTTTGACAGTCAAAAAACCACGAAATTGTTGCACTTTTTCCTGTTTATTGCTCATACTTCCAAAACAAAGCATCTCACAGAAAATTGTATACTTACTAAAATAAAGAAACATTAAATTCTGCGTTAAATAGGTACCTTAAAGATTAAATTTGGTTCAGTGGTTTTCCTGCAATGACCGATCAAAAAACACCAATTTTTAGCAACTTAGCGGAAGAAGTTGCAATAGTCATTTTTAAACCACTCAAACATCGCAATGACTGCTCCAACCAAAACTCTTTCACCATAAAAGTTGTAGAGCATCAAATACTAAATACAGGAAACGACAAATTTCCCAAATTTGCTCCATTTTAGAGTTCTCTATAGGCGTATATTCAAAAAACGTTTTATGACATGACAGATGTTCGTAAACGAACGAATCCAGAGGATCGAGTTATTTCAGTGTGTCGTTCACACGAACCGTTTCCTTTGGTGAACGGTCGTTTTTCGTTCACCTAAAGGCGGTTCCAGATATTCGTCATTGGGCGAATCCCGAATGGCGAACACCGCTCGCCACTTTGCGCGGCTTACTTTGATGTGCCCTAGAGATCTACTAAGACTTACGGCGAAGCTCGAGCAATCGCACGGCGAATCCCGAGCAATGGTGATTTGCTCGTTGTGTTTGCGGAGTATTCGGTAATTGGCGATCGCACTCCAGATTTAAGCAATTTGCGTTGCACCTAGTCACTCTGGAAACGTCGAACATTCGTGTTATAAAGGTTATGCAGAGTGAATTTAAAGTAATCAAACAGCAGCTGCGTATGTACTTGTGTCCTGTCGAATGTTAAGTGAAATAAATGAATTTTATTTAATGTTTAGTCCATCAATGAAATTAAATCATTAATAATCTTGTTTTTATTCCAAATAGATTTACCTATCCTTGACTTTCACCTAGGATATATCGAAAGGAGCGCTGCTAACGCATTTTGTTGTCAACACTCGGAAACATAGTCATCCGCCATTACTAGCTCTAACTGAGTATAACAGCACACACCAGATTGTGTTTCGTGTTTCTTCAAAGTAGGGTTAACCTTTAAATTTTCTTGAAATAACGTGAACAAAATGGTCATATGTCCGGAAATTAATTGTTCATCACCTTCTGACCGTGATCACCTACGCGGTATCTGATTCTACTGAACGTACATGAAGAAGTAAGTGTTTGCAATTCATAAGAAAAGAATGCTTACCGTTAATATAGACGTGAAACTAAAGCATGCCTAGTGTTGGGAAGTGCGGAGGAGGGTACCTTTAAAAAATTTATTTTGAAAAAACAAAATCTTAAAAACAGGAGTGCGTTGAAGAAAAAGGTTGCACATGCACAAGGTGGGTGCTAAAACGCTCTCCGCTCCCCATCTCCCCCTGTCCCATCTCACCCTGTCTCAACCCTCTCTCCCCATCCCCAATCCCTCTCTCCCTTTCAACAATTCTTCATTTTAATTATTTGAAAAAAAAAGAAAAAATATTTATTTTTGAAAAAAAAATGAAAAAACGAATGGTGGATGAAGGGGTGTGGGGGAAGAGGGACGCATGCGTTTTCTGGTGTGCACTCACCTTATGCGCGCGCGTAGGGACCCTGTTGCTGCAACGACCGTCGGTAACACCCCGCGCTCCTCCAACTTTGTTGTGAGAGATGGATGTGGGATGGAAACTGGTCACGTGACACACAAACAAGTAGAGACATGTTCTCCACGTCATAGCCCCCACCCTCCTACTATCCCATTACATAACACAATACCACCATTCCGTGCCGCAATACCACCTTCTATGATCCAATACCGCTTTTTTTTCTTTGCATGCGTCATGCCATGCAGAAATGATGTGGAGACTGTCACGTGATGAGTAAGGAAGGTGGGAGAGAAAAGGTAAGGTTTTCTTAAATAAAAAGTTAATAAAGATGTTCTATACAAATATAAAATGTGTTGACATGTTATCTAAAACAAAACAGATTACATTGTTTCTTAAATTTTTATTTTTCATACAGAACTTAATGATTTTTATAACATTTTTATATAAAATCCTCATCACGCACTGTGCATAAGTGTTCAACTTGTTCTCTGTAACAGGGTAGACGATCATTATAGATTGCTCTTCTTTCTTCATCTGAGTTCGTTTCTAGGGGGCGGATCGGTAGTGTTCCCTACACATAGAAAGTTACGCATCAATTGAATGAGTCTTCGTATATTTCTACAGATAAATGGTTGTGAATCAATACGGCTATATTGAGTAAGGAGTCTTTTTGCTAGGGTTCTATTTTTCCATAAAGCGATCACGTCCTCTATAATGCTACCTCTATGAAAAATGCTCACGATTTGTTAAAACAGTCTGCTACAATAGAACACAGCGAGTGGTGGTATATCGTTGTAATAATTAAAATCAATGTTTGGAAACAGAGTATGGTTGTAAGCGTAGTTCATCCAACAGGAAAGAAATATGTAAGGAAAAGGGAACATCGACACATTGGGTATGTACGATGATTTACGGACCAACGTTCAATACAAGTCTCGCAGAACACATAATTGCAGCTTGTCCTAACTACATCGCGTCCACAGATAGTCTTGGAGAGACAGATGGGACACTTACGTATCACCGCGTTCCGTGCACTGTCCTGGAGATTTTCCATTATGTTTTTAATGAAGTCATTTATTTTCCACATAACACATCATGGGAAATGGTACTGATGTTGTGGGTTGGTACACATGTAAACACCACGAAACGGATGCCACATCTCATTACGATTATTCCGTATCAGATCTGTTACGATACAGAGAGACTTATGCATCCGTTACGATACAGAAGAGACTTATGCATACCGGTTATATGAAAAAAACGCAATATTATAGACTGGATTTTGTGAAAGACACGCGAAGGGTTAGAAACAATTATCTTTATTACATCTGAATCATAGACAAGGTTCATGAAAAACACAACCAATCGTGTAGATAACAATTTGAGAACAGAGTCATCTAGAGGTGGTCCTACATGCGCGACGATCACATTCAATTGTTCTAGCAATGTTGATAACTCCTCTTTAGAAGAAACATGATAAACATTTAAACCAAAAAGTTAAAAGGGTGTACTACCTTTAAGTGGGTTGACCACCTCCTCTTCATCAAAAGACGACGTTGTCGTCAACTCTCCAGGATAAACTGTCACACCAAATAATTCAATGGGTTCACTGCCTGTGTTAAACGATTCTCGACACAGTGAACATTGATAATGTCAACTTTGTATCTATTGTGCAATGCAAGTTTTAAAGAAATTGTGTCCGCACGTGGTGTATCTATGAGTCAATGGTATAATCTCTTGCAAACATACTGGACCCGACATCACACATGTTTAGATAAATCTTCACACAAAGAAGAAGTGACTGTCCAGAATAATGTCAATACACATCCTTCTTGGTTCTGCTGAAACTTGTTGTCCTGTTTTATTTTGCTTTTTTAAAATAGTACGTCTAGATGTTCCAATATACTCTGTATTTGCAACTCTTGACGCGCATCTTCATATGTCACATGTTTTTCAAAGCAACCACATTTTAAACTACTATTATCACATAGGGGATGGAGTATACAGACAACATGATACCAGTGGTTTCTCGTTGTAGACTCACGTGCATCATCAGATGGAGTTAGTGTTGTTGTCACAAATGTGGGCGCCGCAGTGAGTGTTGGTGTAGACTCTGTTGCTGCGACGAACGGTAGTACAACAACGGATGACAGTGTAGACTCTGAACCATCCACAGATGACTATGTAAACTCCGTTACATCAACGGATGGTTGTGTAGCCTCTGTTAAGTCAACTGACTGTGGTGTAGATGATGTGGCATGCACAATGAAAACCAATACAAAGTAAATACTAGACAATGTCATCGTTTGCTTGGTGGAGAGATGTCTGTTTCCAAGGTTTCTTTTCATGCGGTGGTATTACAGCTTGTTCTTCCAAAGCACGCTCCTGTTGACAGCTCGGAGAATCACGCTCGATATGTGGAAGACCGTCAATGACGGTAGGTCCTTTAGGTGAATTACGGTAACAGTGACGAAGTTATTGGATGCTATGATGTCCACGAACAGCAGGGTGCAACCGCTCGAGAACGAAGGGCACCCCAAGTGGAGAGGATGACTAACAGTAGATTGTTCAGTGTGTCGATGTCCAACAGCGTAAGATGTCTCGAGATGCGTCTTCGTTCATGCTGCCAGACCTACTGCGTTTTCAGCATGGCATTGTAGTCTTTAAGTCGTAGAGAACATGATAAACGTATCGCTACAGGAAAACCACTGATTTATCCTGCTCGTAGTGATTTCCTCCATGGGAAGTCACATCATCACAGATCGGAAGTTTGCGACTAATGAGACTTCCTGCATCAGAAACCATATCACCACAGAGCAGAAGTTCACGATTAATGAAGGAAACCTATGGTTTTTTCAGTTTATAATGACATCATCTGGAGCAGTTCACTTTGTTCCATATAATCCACGGCATCGAGCACCGTACTGTGTAGACGTTCTGCATGTTGCAGCGAAAATGTACGTCATACAGAAACCATTACCATGTGAAATAGTTGAAGTCTTCCCACGCAATGTATTGACATCATGCAACATGCGTAAGTTCACAAGTACGATTTAATTTTTTCTATAAAATCTTAATTTTTTTCGGTATTACGCAGTAAGAGTTTTTGCTGTTTTTCTATAGGTATGCCATTGTTGACATGCAAGGTTTAACACGAAACAAGAAATTCATTATAAGTGCGTGTTGATTTTCGAGGAAGAGTCGCAAACTGTCCACATTCATGTTCGAACCTCCTTGCGGAGAAGTGGCGTTGTCACCCCATGATGGATGGATTTCCGCGTCGTTGAAGCACATTCACCATCATTTAAATTGGAAAAGAGATAGCCATATTCCATACACCTTTTTACCCGAAATTTAGATGCAATATTAAAGACTGTTGGTATAGTATACTTAAAGGGGAAGCAGAAAATCAAATGGTTGAGATCTTATATCAATGAGTGTCATTAGATATTTGGAGATATATGGATGTTCAAAATTGTGTGGAATATTTGCAGCACAAATTAAAGTGGAGTATGTTATTTGACACATCGTCGGGAAAGAGGACCGTGCACGACATGATTGTGTGCGAACGTCACCTGTTAGCAATGATTTTGTACGTAAGTAAAACTTTCCTCCTGCAACTAGTCAAGAGGTAACATCATACTTTTTTGTTTTAATTTATTGTTTATGATCATAATACAGATGTTTTTTTATTTGATGTTCCAGAAGTGTCAAAGAAAGAACAAAATTTTACAAACACATATAAAGAGATTTTTGCCCACCAATTTTCACAGCATGAAACATAAGTGATTGTGATGTTTACATACCATCCACCAAATATTGACTTGTAAAAATATATAAAATAAAACAGGATGTAATAAAAAGAAATGTTAAGCAGGAACATTTGTTTTCTTTATCCTATGTTTTTCTTATGATTAAAGTTGAGATTTTTTTACATTTCTGTACCTTAAATGGAGAAAGACAAAAATCATCACAACACGTTTTTGAAAACCATTTTTTAATTGAATCCTTTTTGAACTACTTTCACAGTATTGGTCCTCCTTTCACATGTACAAAATGGCTTCCTCTCCCACGCGGTAGACCAACCATTCCTGACTCATTCGGTCCATCTTCTATTTCTTCTCTCTGCATGGAATGGTTCACATTCCTCCTTGTCGAATGATGCAAATATATATGTGGGCACGTCTCGGATGACATCGAAAGGCGGTTGTTGTTGCATCGGATAGATAAACAGTCGAAACCATTGTGCACGCTGCTCACCATTGACGAAGATGAGACGATGACAATACATCCCCGCGTCATCATCATCAGAGGCGCTTTGTGGACTACATGGTATACAAAACCCAAAGGTGGTGTCGGGGACATTGCAATGTTGTGGAAAGCAAAAATCAGTAGGAGGTCAAGATGCAAAAAGATCTCGATGATTTTATTATCATAAAGCCAGTGATACGTGTATTAGAAAGGCAGGCAATATAAATTTCTTTTGAAGATGATTTGAGGGAATAAAAAATACTATGTATGTCTAAGAATTAAAAATATATTTTGAATTGTAATATTTTTTTGAGAAATAAAGTATATATATTCATTTATTGAAATCTTTTATATTCTTTTGTTCTCCATCAGAGGTGGGAATTTTTTGAAAGTAGGTTATGATAGTTGAAGTTATTTTCTTCCGCCGCTTCTTTCCCTTCATCCATCATTGTGTTCTTGATGTTTCTATATAAGCGAACACAACGTTACTGAACACGGTGGTAGTGACACGTACATAATTACACTAGTTATATTTTCGCACAATGTCTGTCAGGTGTGTAGGCGCATACAACAGGATGTAGAATTATACAATAGGCTTAGGTGTTTGGATTAATTTTATTCTTTGTCTCAAAGTCGATGCGCATGTCCACCGTTGTACGTCTCGGACGGGTATCATATCGTCTACAATCACAAACGATAAAGGGGCATAGGTATCCCCTAGTTGCAATGACGGAAATAGGCTTTCTTTGGAAAAATCCTCATTCAAAATCTTTGAACATGCTTAATGTTTCCGGACAGCGATATTAGTCTGTTACATCGTTGGACCATGCCACACGTAGTTCGCTATAAGGAATAAACACGTCATTTAAAAAGAGCTTTGATGTATGCAGAGAACAATGGTTGAATTCTGCTGAATTTTTCGTAATGTCATTGCATCTATTTTTTGTAGAGCAAAGATGACATAATTTTTTCCTTCGCTGTTGACGATTAAAAAGTCCATGTGTGTTTTGTAGTCTGAGACAAAGTCGGGAGCTCCTGAAATCCCACCGAATGAAGTGGATAGGTAAAGCTTTCTCTCTTTCGGTAATGTCTGTTAGATAGAGCTTTTCCATCTCAGCGACACGCACGAGAAACACGCTTTATGACGTAATGCTTCAGATGCACTTTTTAAAATGAAACAATCATTATCGTGTCTGGAGCGAACTGAAACGAGTTCATGTGATACTCCGTAAACAATATATGGATGATCATCTGCAAATCTTATCAACAATTTTAACGGGATACATGCCGTAAATTAACCGTTGCTTCTTATAAAAGGTTTTAGTGCATTCTCTTCGTTCACGTAGTGTGCCTCATCTACTGTCCACCGGACATTTTTATGTAAAATTCGCACTTCGCGTGAAAGAGAAAGACTATTATTCATGGTTGTCGATATTCCGGGAAGACGTGTAAAATCAATCACAGTAATATTGATTTCATAGCGTATTTCCTGAAATAGATATTCCCATTCGTTGTTGACAAGTTCGCATCTGTTATACGTGAACGTTTGCGAATATCTCTCGCACGATCAACGAGGTGGTTGGTGTCGTGTATGCTGTCGCTTCTCGCACTTTTTCTCTTCGTCGACAACACGCTATCCAAAGCTCGCGCAAGAGACGTCTACTTTTCTGTGTCTACGGTGTGCTTCCGCAAAACATAGTGCATTGTGAGCGGGGTTGTGGTCGCATTTTATACATTTTTTGAGACTTGAGGAGAAGACAGCGCGTTACGTGCGGGTTTTCTCAAAATAGAAGGTGCATATCTTTGCAATTTTTTAGTCAAATAAAGATGGCGTTTATATAGTTTGTGTTAAGACAATGAGCCACTGCGTGGTACGGCATTTCTTCAATGTTTGCCCCGGATGGTTTTCGATTTGAAATGGATGTAGAATGTACGCCTTGCGGAAGGTGATGTATCCGCTTTCTATGATATTACAAGTGATATAAACATTAAGAAGGTCTGTTAATTTAACCTCTTTCTAGGGATACTCGTCGGGATCCGTTTTTGGGACAATGCTCTTATTGAAACCGAGATGTCAGATTCTGTTACCTACATTGAAATATAAAACAAACGATGAATTCACTGGACACTTATGCGTTGCACAATCGCCTTGTAGATCAAAGTAATACTGTTCCGATGCAAATTTTTTCTTTAAATTGCTGTTGAGATAATAGTTGATATCGAGAGCATATATACCGGGCGGGACAAATGCAGTAAATATTTTCTTCTTCTGTTGATTCAGGATTTTCTTTTGTTGATTCTGGATTTTTTTTCGATTAAGTCTGTGCTTTTTGGACTTTTGGTATACAAACTTTTGTATCGAAATCACACAAACGCGTGATGGCATCTGGAATGAGATATACAAACGCGTTATTTGTTTCGGAAACGTTCAGCATAATGTTCTTTGTATGCAATTGGAGCAACGTAAGATCGTAGTTATCATTGAGCACAATGGGTGGCGTGTAAATCACTTTAAACTCGGGTGCATCGCCATAGATGAAAAGAGTACCACTCATGACGTCTTTCTGCGACATGTTACGCTCTTCCAATCATAATATAGGAATTGAAGACAGGCGCCCACACAATTCCGTATTAAAATCCTAAAGACGCACGTTGTTGTTTTGACACGACGAATTCTAGCGGTGGTGGCAGACCGAATGAGTCAAAATAGCATACTTCATCGTGGTGTACGCTGTATGCTACGAAATGTGAGCCGGGTCCCGAACTATCATCCAGATTGATAATGGCTGATTCTCGTTTTCTCTTTTTATTAGGTAGTGTGCCACGCATAAAGACACCACTAAAATAGGAAATCCGCAATGCACGTGCATGACGGATCACTTCTTTGTGCTATGCTGCTGAATGTCACATAGTTTTTTGTACATGTCCTCTCCTTTCGTCACATCCCTTTACCACTGCGAGGAGGAGGAAGACTTTTTCGACCATGTATCGTCCTCCATTTCATTAATTTATTGAACACATTACCTTTTTGTTTTGCCTTAAGCAATTTAGCTTTATTTCCAGCTTTCGCAATGACCGAAGCGAGAGAACTCAATGCGCTGAAACTGGCGAAAAGAGGGACGAGACATAGTAATCCACCACGCTTCGCTATCGGGAACTCTCTCTTCTTCTGATGTCTTCGTTTTGCCATAATGCTTGCTCACTCTGCGACAGTCAATAGTGAACAAAACAGGAAAAGCGTATCGACATACTAGTAATATACACTCAATGGAAATTTAGTGGCACCCTTGTAGCTTCTCATATTTACAATACAATTCATCGTGGTATTGTAAATATAAGAAGCTACAGGGTTTTGTAACCACCAATGGTTAGAAAATCGGTCTACATGTCCGATATGTCGACGCTTTGTTAATGTGACGTTATTGATTCGTCCTACACAACAAGATTTGCTTAGTTTCATACATCGCCTGTATTAACATGTTTATACATCTCCGTGAAATTTTCGGTTTTATAATCGAAGACTTCAAAGCCGCATCATCGACATTTTATTGAGAGGAAATATTATCAATGAAATTTGCAAGTAAATAGAACAAATGAAATCACAACACTCCTTCAGCAGTATGCAAAACTTCGCGGGCAAAACTATTTATATGAATCAGTTTCTCCCTCATCGACATTATGTGTAATGTCATATGCGAAATTTACAATGCTGAATTTCGAGAACATGAAGATCGAAACATACGTCTTCGCGAATATTGGCAAAATATACAAATTACAACGGAAAATGTGCAAATGCTAAGGGATATTTTCTTCGATATGCAAACAAGTCGTACCATAAACAGAGCGAGATACTATAAGCGATGTCTTGTCTTTTGGCGCATCAAATCATTACTGGAAGAAGAACATTTTATTGAGAGAACTATAAAATGAGAAGACGAATAGCTTTCGGACGTTGTATCATCATGGCTTGCAGCGTGTCAACATGGTGTGATGAATGCGCATCTGATATCAAAGCGTATGTGGACGAGCCAGTGAAATACAACAAATTATTAGCGATGAAGCTCAAGCGAGGCGTGTGGAAAATGATCTTATAAGTAAAACAGAACTTCGTGAACGTTTGGACAAAGAAATAGGAACGAAAGTGAAACGACATGTAATGTCCGTCTACGCAGTGTGAGGATAATGAATATGTTGTAAGTAAAGGCTATGTGGATAAAATCGTGCAAAGTATAATTGATAGTGTAGACAAGCGTTTACACGATTTTAAAGATCTCGCGAGTCAACATTTTGATCGCAATGAAATTAAAAGCAACGTGAACGCACTGCAGCACACGCTCATTGATGCTATCGATATTTGATTCAAAAACGAAAAGCTCGTTGTACGACAAAATGAAGAACAAGTAGAACTCTTGAAGAAACACATGGATGAAAAGATTATCTTTCGAAAGGTCAACTATGAAGAAAATAAACAATTGGGAATACGATTGGAAGGATTGGAAAAGTTAGGACAAAAGCAGCGTGATAACCTATGTCTACAACAAATTGATGGTAACTCGAATTTTGATGCATATCTCTTTCGCATAGTAAACTTAGTTGTTCCATTCAACGCTACAGATGCAGTGAACAAAGGCTATGTGAACTAAGCAATTCAGCATGCAATGAAAGACTTGAAATCCGTTGGAGAAAATCCTGAATATGTAGACAAAAAATTGAACAGAATTGCAAAAGTGTTACGGAACCTCATCGTTCACAATTTACGTGAAAGAGGAATCGTACGATCGCGCGCTGGATTGCAGAAGATCGCGACTCAGAAATTTAGAAAATCCTATTAATCCTCAAGATGCTGTAACACTCAAATATGATAAAGATCAATATGTTGCAAATGATAAAATATAACAACTTTATATAAACATATTGTATAAAATTGTAAAAAAATTAAAATATTCCAAAGAGACTCGCTTCATTTCAACAAAAATCATCCAGTTACGACACTTTCCTTCCCCCACTTTGATCTCCCGGTGAATGACGTCAGAGGTGGTGGGAAAACGCTTCCCACCTTCCCCACTTCGATCTGTGTGGTGGGGGGATAACGTCTCACATGGTGACGTGGTGGGGACACTACTTCTAAGTATCACTGCCGCCGTGATGAAGGTTTAGTCTCTCTTCAGCAGTCGTCAAGGATGGATGGTCGTCGTTTCCGATTGCCGAAAAATCGCTCAATTTGGAGGAAAAAAGGTGACTGAAGATCGAAAGGTCCCCGGTTCAATCCCGGGTTTCGGCATTTTGGATGCATCTTCCTGTGTCGGTTTGAGAACAGAGTTTGTCATCGGAAGTTGCGTCAAATCCCCGTTTTAAGGGAATGATCCGGGCCATGCAGCGCCATGTTATGCAATCCTTCATAATGTTACGCAATGTTGTACAATATTGTGACAGGTTGCATCTTACTTCTTCTTAATCTTTTCCTCTTATCCCGTCTGATGTCGAGGTTTGGTAAAGAGCTCACAATTCCGTCCTGTATTTAAGGATTTCTTCTCGGCTTCCTCTCACGTTATATTTTTCTCGGCTAGTTGTTCCCTTACCGAACCATCCCATGTCTTTCGAGGTCTTCCTCTTTTTCTATTTCCAATTCCTCCCAATCTTGCTTCCCATACCTGTTTTGGTATTCTGACATTGTTCATCATGTTTATGTGTCCAAATCATTTTAACTGAGCTTGTTCCAGCTTGATTTGATGAGGTTGAATTTTCAAGGTCTTTCTAATGTTATGGTTTCTGACTTTGTCTCGCCTCGTCTTTCCTACTACATTCCCTTAATACTTCATTTCTGCTATCTGTATTTTCTCTGTCGTTCTTCTAGTGACTATCCAGGATTCGCTTCCATAAAGTAGTGTCGGGATGTATGTTGAATTGTATACGGCCATCTGACTTCTTTCTTTCTTTCTTAAGAATCCTCTTTTTATAGCATAGTAGAGCTTACTTGTATTGAGCAGTCTGGTATTCAGTACTTCTCCAATCCTTCCGTCGCGTTAAATCACTCCAAGATATATAATGCTGTCCACCTGTTCTAGTTCCTTGCCCTTGATTTCCATCTTACATACCTTCTTCTCTCTTCCTATTACCATTACTTTAGTCTTTCCTTTATTATATCGTCAATTAGTATTATAAATAAATACGGGGATAGGATATTTCCTTGTCTTACTCCGGCTGTGAGGTTGAAATCTTCGGATATATTATTTCCAGTCCTAACATAGGATCTAATTGGTTGTACAAGCTTTGTATGGCTCTTATCAAATCTAGGTTAACTTTGTTCTTCTTCAATGTTCTCCATAATTCTTGCCATGGGACTCTATCTAACCCGTTCTCTAGGTCTATAAAGCAGAAGCATAGCTCTCTATCATATCCTATTGTCTTTTCATTTACTTGTCTCAACGTGAATATGTGATCCTGAACAATTCTTCCTGGTCTAAACCCACTTTGTGTTTCTTCCAGTGTGTTTTCTATTTCTTCTCTCAATCTCATTTCCAATATTCTTGAATATAGTTTATCTGGTACACTGAGGAGCGAGATGCTTCTGTGATTCTTGCATTTTTTATCTCCTTTCTTAAAAATCGGTATAAAATAGCAATTTCCCAATCCTTTACAATCTTATTTCTTTCCCAAGCTAACTGAATGATCTTCAGTAGTATTTCTTCTGCTCTCTTCCCACAAATATTTAAATATTTCCGGTGCTAATCCATCTTGTCCTGCTGCTTTACACAATTTCATTTTCCTTATAGCCTTCTCAAACGTTTCCATTGTAATTTCCTTCGTGTCCATTCCTTGTAAAACTTCAAATTGATCTTGTATTTCTAAGTTATTTCCAGATTGTTCATTGGTTTCTAGTAGTCCGCTGAAGTACTTCTCTCATCTTTCCATTATTTTCTTTGGTTCAGTGAGCAGGTTCTTTTCTTCATCATAAATATATTTTAGAGGGCAGCCTTTTTGTTTTCTCGTACTATTCAAAACTTTGTAAAATAGCTTTTGGTTTTCTCTATGATCATCTTCCATCTTTTCTCCAAAATATCGTTTTCCCACATATATTTTTTTGCTGAATGGATTGCTTTCTTTACATTCTCTTTCTTTCCTGTACTCCTCAAATTCTTCTAATATACCTTAATCTAGGTATTTCTTCCAAGCCTTCTTCTTTCCTTTCACTATTATTCCGATTTCTGGGGTTCACCAATGTGTTACATTCTTTCCCTTTCTCGTTGTAAATGTGCCACAGATATCCACTTCTACCTCTAATAAGGTATTTTTACATTTTGTCAAGATCTTTTCGAGATATGACTCTTGGGGTGAGCTCTTTTCAACCTCCTCTTCCTCTTTGAACTTCTTTCCCTCTTTCCGCGAATTTTCTTTGGTTTTCTTTCTCTCTTAATTTATACACTTTCATTCTTTCCTCCCCCTCATTCTTTCCTTTTCTCTTTTTTGTGGTCATAACTGTTTCTGCAATTACAAGCTTATGGTCACTGTTCAGTTCTGGACCTCTTTTCACTCTTACGTGTCTAATATATTTTCTCATTTCTCTTTTAACAATTATGTAGTCTATGATAGACTTTTCTTCCTTGTTTGGTTCTTCTCTGGCGAATTTGTGGATATCTTTGAGTATGAACATAGTATTTACTATAACTATATCATTCATTACACGTAGGTCCAACAATCTTTTCCTGCTGTCGTTTAGGATTTCTTCCCCTTCTCTTCCTATCACTCCATCCCATTCCTCTTTATTTTTTCCACCACTTGCATTCATATCTCCTAAGATAATGATTTCCCGGTCTACCTCCTCAATGGTTCTTTGTAATTGTTCATAAAACTGTTTTATGTTCCGCTGTATCATCGTCATTTGGAGCGTACACTATCATCACTGTCCAGTTTTCTTTCCTCTCCTCTATATCTACCGTCATAATTCTTTCACTAATGAATGTCCATCCCTTAAGGTTTTCTTCATTATCTCTGTAATATGAATATTACGCCTCCTTTTGTTCTTTCAGTTTTAGACACCCCACCGTATATCATTAAATAATGGTCATCAATTATTTCAACCCCATATCCTTTTTTCTTTGTTTCTGTTAGGGTCAGGTATTTCACATTTGTCTTTTTTATTTTCATTACGAATTCATATTCCCTTCCATTTAGACCTCTTATGTTCCATGTTCCAATAATCGTTTTCCCATGTCCTCACCAATTCGGTATCCTTTTTGTCAGTCCGGCTTGCTCTCTAATTTTTCTTTTAATCTTTTTAAGTTTCGAGTGTGCTGGGGATTGGCCAATAGCACTCTTATGGAAGAGGGGCTGCCTCCTATCTGCTCCATGCTTAGATTTTCAGCTCTTACTTGTCAACAGTGGAAGCCACTTGTCTTTCCACTGTACCCCCAAACCTTGTCCGCTCACCGACCCAGTTTCCCGGTGGGATTGGTTACCCAACCTTCCACTGGGTTGCTCGGTTGAACAGGTGCACCACTTGTAGGTAAGATTTGGAGTATTTGGATGAGAGAGGCTAAGAGAACTCTCTTGCTGAGTTCTTGTATTCACTTCTCATCCTCATTTTCGCCAGAATCTCCTGCTGATAATAGAGATTCCTTTTGCATCTTACCCCTTTTTCAAAAAAACGTTTTGGATTTCCTGGAAAATTGTTTTTGGAAACCCCCTTTCAAACTTGTGGAAATTCCCTACCACCCCAATTGCCACCACTTCCTGGCTTTGAACCGGCAATTTTGCGCTATAAAACCAACAGGAAGTGAAACCGGCACAAGTATACTACTAATGGGCTGAGACGAATAAAATGAAACTAAATCCTCTAAATAGTAAATCTTTGTTTTTCAAGATTAAAAATAAAACCTGTTCTGAACTATTCATTAAATCATCAGATTATTCCTGAAGTTTCATTCTGTAAATACTTAGGTGTTACAATTTCTCGTGCCTTAAATTGAACAGAACATGTTAAATACACAATGCAGAAAGCTTGGAGAGTGTTGAACTTCAAACGACGCATATTTAGAAAAGAGAACTCGAAATCTAAAAGCTTGGCATACACTTCATTAGGTTGATCTATACTGGAGTACGGAACCGCTTGCTAGGATCCATGTAGGGAGGTTCAGATCAATGAATTAGATCGGATACAAAGAAAAACCGCGATTTTCATAGAGAAACTCCGCGTAATATTAATTCAGAGTAGGGCACACTTTCCAATTTAAGCAAGTTTGCGCGTGTCTGTTCTCTTTTTAAAGCCTACATGGGAGAGCCTGCGTGGAAATCAGTGAACGCTAGGCTACGCAAACCGAATTACATTAGTCGCGGCGATCACAAGTATAAAATAAAATGTAGGAAACAGAAAACGGATATTGGTAAATACTCCTTCGTGAATAGAACCATTGTAGACGGGAATAACTTACCTGCAGCAACACTTTCGAACTAACAAAAAAGTGTAATATGTTTCCGCAACCGTCTTCTTCTTCGATATAGGAGCGTATGTGAATTGCAGTGAATTACAATGAGGCGATTGGAGTATAAGGTTATAGAAAATGCTCAGAGTTAATAGTAGTTGTGAAGTGTACGTGATTGTTCACAGCAATCCTGTTTTGGTTTTATTTTTTATATTTATTAATGTCTTTTAATTATGTTATAGCAATTACTTTTACGTTAAGGGCATAGGAGGAGCAATGACATGTGTGTATATTGAGCGTATTTGTGCGGATGAGTGTGTTTCTGTAACTGTTTGTAAGCCAAAATATGTTTATGTATGTGAATATACACACATACGAGCCTCATGTAGATATTTCATTTCTTAAATCTAATTTCTTTCTCGTTGTAACGATGTGTAGTAATTTTCTAAGCATTTTACTCCGTTTGTGTGTGTATTTTATAAATATTTGGGCGATGATTTGTTTTTTTAATCTCGTATTATTGTATTATGTATGTATTCTTGTCTATCTGCCACCGAGCATTGCTCTCTAGCATACTAATAAATTATTATATCATATGTACTACGACTCCTCGGTATATTTGTTACCCTATTGTCTTCTTATAGACCCCTATTCTCATTAAATTGTAGAGAATTTTTGTTTCCTTCCTTATTATGTGCTCAATATGAGCTGTGAATGTCAGCCCTTCATCTATTTGTACACCCAAATATTTAACCGTGTTCTTTAGTTTCACCCGTCATTTAGGGAAGCACTTTATTGTTTTCGCCTTAGTTGTCCGTCCGAATACTATCCCTTCCGTCTTAGATTGTGATATTGTCAACCCCACCTTATTACATCCTGTTTCGAATAATGCCAAGTTTGTTGTACTTAATCTCCCTTCTGCTATTGTCCTCTATCATCAAGGCTACGTCGTCTGCGTAAGCAATCGCTGTCATTTCTGTCCCTTTTCTTTCCAATATGGTATTTAATAGTGTTATCCGCAGTAGTGGCCGTGAGTGTTTTCCTTGTTGATACCCATTGGTACCCTTGTGTTATTTCGTGTATGATCCCATCTCTAACAACACATGGCGATCCTGTATATAGGAACATGTAATTCTCAGTAATATTTGTTCCACGCATGTACGTTCTTGTAGGAAGCATGAACATTTTTACCGAGAAGTAAATGACCAGGAACTATTATTAACGCCATTAAGTCGTGATGTCTGCGTCAAGTTGAGATGTTTAATGACGAAAATGGACTCCTACGCTACGCGGATGGTCATCTGGTTCTGGTAGATTGGAATGGGCGAACGGCACCTGCCGTGCGGTGCGGCGTATGGTCTGGTGGTAACTGGAAGTCACGACTCCTTAAAGAACTAGCCGCGCCCACTTCGTTTTGGCAACTGGTGATCCAGCTTTAAATAAAAACATTAAGGTAAATTGTATGACGCTATGTCCAGTGTATCGTTCATTGTTAAGTGCAAGTGTACTTAACATAGTGAATGTGATGACGCTAAAGACTTTTGTGGCGCTTACGAATGTTCATTAACAAAATCACCGAGGACAGATTGTTATTACAAATGATTGTTTACTTCAAATGTATCATTTTTAAATTGACTACTGGCTGGAATAGTTTATTAACCAGTCTTGTTGTTGCTTGAAGGGAAAGAAAAGCAAATATTGTGTCTTATGATATTGTGATTTTGAGGGGATATTTTGGAATGGGAATGTGCAGGGGAAATATTTGCATGGACAGTGTTAGTGTGTAATAATGAAGTGTAATTTTTATGTAATAAATAATTAAACCAATTTTACCAAAGTTGCGTTTCCTTTATTAAGGAGTTGTGTGTATTTCATGACAATAAAATGGACCGAACCCCGACCTTTTAGTCTCTAACTCTTTAGTGAAGGAGATATCCAGATTACCAGTTGAAGCGGCTGAGTGGTAAGGTAAGAGAATTGTTATTTCCCACTACTCCATTTAGATTTGTTACAATACCCAATACTCGTACAATTCTGAATGAAAGAAATTGTTTGATTTTGTTCAATAACGTGAAATTAATGACGAATAAGATAACTAATATTGTTGCAAAACATGATATGTATTCGACGCATGTATTATAACAGTGGTAGTACAATATGTTCGTCAAAATACTAAAATGTTCGATGAAATTATCAGAGTACAAAGTTGAATTATGTCTCTCTTTACTTCTGCTTAGGCCTATCTCTCTCTCCAATGGCAAGCTACATTCTCAAGTTGTACCCTTGTGTTAGAATCAGAAGCTTAACCAAAATCTTTCGTATAGTCCTGTTTTCTTGTTGAAACCTCAGATTTATAGATTCGGATTTGTAAAAATTTTTGAGTTCAACCAAAGGCAAGAAAGAAAGGTGAAAGAGGGAGTCGCCTCTCCTTCTTCATTCATTGTAAATAAACAGTGTTTCAAAAGAATTATGAATTGAATATCTACTTTTTGGGAATAAAACTAGAAACTGGAAAAAATTTCTATCTGCCTCAGGTTGCAAGTATCCTGGATTTGTTACTATATGTAGTGATTTAAAAATTAACAAATATTAAGTATTCAATTTTTTGTTATTAAGTTATTAGAATTTTTACAATTTAATCCTCATTTATTAGTACATTGGTAATTTTAGGCTTAAAAGTATGATAATTGCCAGAGTTTAGATGAGAACGAATTGGTTAAAACCGTACATTTTCTCTACACTCCCTGCATCAAGGGTGGGAGATAGATACAGTAAAATGTGTACATGTCTTGTTTAATTTGCATTGATCACAAAGATAATTTTATAATTTAGCAAATATTATTTTTTATTTGTTCACATGAGTCTGGTGACAAAACCCTACTTGAAAATAGAACCCTGTTAGTGTATGACAATAATATGTAAAATATGATTTATTCACATAAAATGTGGTATATTTATGAATAATTAATTACCAGACAGTGCAGTGCAATATGAAAGTAAGAGTGGCATGGCTTTCAAAGAAATGATCCCTTACTGTTCAGGGAAAAGAAATAACAATTTTTATGTCTAGGAAAACTCTACTCTGGATCCTTGTATTTATCTTATATCAGATAGGATACATCATTCTCACATCAATATCACTAAATTTTGTAAATATAAATTTAAACCATGAAACTATTTTACCCTGAAAACTGAAACCATAATTTTGACTACTTCAAAAACCATTCAGACCACAAAGGCTGCAGAGGTGTTCAGTGTAAGGTTAATCTCTGTGAAGTAATAAAATACCAATAAAAAATTTCTGTATCATCATTTTCAATCTTTTTCTCTTTTGAAATGTCACAAGAGAATTTAAAAGTAATTGAAAACAATTAACATTTCTTTTGAAAAGTGTGAATTATGATACAGATTGAAAATTATGATACAGAAATGTTAATACTGTATAATTTCTGTATCATAATTATGTGTTTCAATGTTAATACTGTAGCTTTTTGGCAAATTTAATGCATTTTTAAGTTCATATTTCCTGTTTGTATTCTCTTCACTTTTGACTGTTTTCCATTTTTTCAGATATTTTGTATTACATTTCTTAAAACCTTTACTGCTATAATATTTTTAAAAAAATACTTATCAAGGTTATTTTTAAAAAAATGAAAGCAAAAACCCATTTACTTGGTTTTGAGGAAGTATACATTTCAAGGATACTTTCACATAATTATAATACTTTGAAACACAAATGTATGAACTCACTCATTATAACTAGAACCACAACTATTAATCTTCCATAGTCTTTCATTAAGAAATAATTAACACTAACTAGGGAAAATAATAGGTTTTCATTTTACTGGCTCAGAGATGAAACATATTTGGAATAAACTTCTTAAATTGTCAGTCGTGAAATAAATATTAGAATTGTTAAAGAAATACTCCTGCCAGCAACTACCCCTTTATTAATAGTATTTATTTTATTTATTAATAAAACATAAATAAGAGGACATAATATAAAAAAATACTGGAGTCAGAACAAAATATCAGAATAAAAAAGTTGGTGCAGTATTTCCGAACAATCAATATGTTTCAGGCAAGCAAGCTTAGTAAATTATTTGGGAAAGAAAAAATAGGAACGGAAAAAATATTAGAAAATATTGGATGGTGTTATAACGAAAGAAAAAGATAAAAGGTAAAAGTTAAATGAAAATTTAAAAAATGTGTGTTAAGATTACAATTAATGATCTTAGGAAGAATGTCAACAAGAACGATGAAAGTAATAACTTTATCATTGTATTAATGAAGATCAGAAAATGAAATGGGTGGATATTGAGATTATGGATAAGGAAGTAAATTTGAAAAAAATGATAATGTCAAAGAACTATATACAAACTACTCAAAATTCTATAAATTTACAAATGAATATGGAATCATTATCAAAATCTTACTGTGATGTGACCTTTATTTCATACAGTTTATTTTATTTTTTGTCATTGAATGACAAAAATAAAGGTCAGCCTGCTGAAGACTTTCAGATTAAGATGATTTTGAACAGTCCACTCAAGTGTTTTATACTATCCTGCAGTTTCGAAGTTTCTTTTTCATATGATATCATTTCAGAGATTATTTTTCAGCATCTACAAGTATGAGGTTTCAACAAGAATAAACAGGATTATTTGAAGGATTTTGTTTAAACTTCTGATACTAACACAAGGGTAAAACTTGAGAATGTAGCTTGCCATTGGAGAGAGATAGGTCTAAGCAAACAGGAAAGAGAGACATAATTCAACTGATAATTTCATAGAACATTATTTAGTATTTTGACGAACATATTGTACTAGCACTGTTATAATACAGTAAAAAATATAGATTCGGATTTATGATAAATTTTGAGGTTAATATTAGACAAATCGTGACAACACATGCGTCGAGTACATAAAATCTTTTGCAACAATATTAGTTATCTTATTCGTCATTAATTTCACGTTATTGAACAATATCAAACAACTCCTATAATTCAGAATTGTACGAGTATTGGGTATATACACAAACGAACGCTTACGTTCTCATACGCTAAAACACACTGATTCTCGACTACCCTCCGCCAACTAGTGACATAAGACCATCGGGCCACGTCCCTGTCAGGTTCCCAGTCGCTGATGCAGTCCTTCCTCTGAATGACCAGTTTTATTTACATCTCGTTTTGCCTGAATTACTAAACCTTTATAGACGCGAAATTTTGAAATCCTTCTTTTATTCTAGATGCAATAAAAATCTACAGAAGGAACAATGAATTCAAGAAAAAATGTTCGTGAGATCAAAGTCTATGAGACTTTCTTTGTGACTGTGTACCTTTACGTTTTCTAAACGGTTTGATTATATTGAACATTCCCGGTTAATTACATTAAGTGTTTTAACTTGACTCTTTGGTTTCCTTTTATCTGGTTAACATTACTTGTTTTTTGTTTCCAAATTTAAAATTTCTTTTTTCTTGATGAAGCAAAATCCGTTTTCTGTGAATTAGAATATAGTCTCCATCTTAGCTAATCTCCATCTAGAATAAACAAAAAAAAGTTAACGAAATTTTAAATTCCTGGTTAATATTGAGTTGAAGTTGTTAAAATATTGCATTGTATTTGTTAGGATTTAAAGCAGGTATCTAGTAGCATTGATAGTTAGAAAGAGTCCCTCAAAGATGATTTTTATTCAAGTGCATATTCGAAAATTTATATTGTCATTGTTACTTTCTCATACACGTAGTGAATAGAAATTATTGTAATCGTGAACAAAATCTAAAGCGAGATTTTGACAGAAATATTCGTTTCACTTTCATTCAAAAGGTATTTCACATTAAGAAAAAAATACATTTATTACTTTTGTCATATACGTAGCATATAGAACCGTGAAAAAATTCGATAGCGGGATTTAAACGGAAATATCAATTTTGGTGCTCCCTGATTCCTCAATAGTGTTTTTTAAAAAATAACTTTCGAATCCGACAAGAAAATTTTAAAATTTAAATTTATTGTAAAAAAACAGTACAAACTGCGTATGACCACGTGGAGGACAATAAACTAATTTACTCTCCGGAAGCAAGCAAGGGACCATCCCATCAATTCCGATCAAGGGCCCTAAGGCAGAGGCGGATTCAAAAAATTCAGCAAAAATTCCTAGATAAGATAAAAAGTTAGCTGCGAGTTATAATACTAATAGAATGTCAATATGTTTGTAATTTTAAGCAAAAAATTACATGTAAGTTATTATCGAACTATAGATTATTCTGAGTATAGTGTTTAAAAATCATAAGAATTGAAATAACACTAAATTCACGATTTATTGTTACAATTTATTGTTACTGTTACAATTTGTTACAACAGTTTTTACTTTACGTTTTTTACATACACGATAGACAATATAACAGATTTTATTTTACTTCAAAGAAATTCATATTTTTAATTTGCAAAGAAGTTTCTTTTTGGCTTAATTACCAAATTAAACGAGGATGTTATATTATCTCTTTACATTGGTTCGCATATCGTAATAAATAATTAATTTATGATTTGAAATAGAATGTCTATCCCACTTAGCTAACCTCCTCTAAAAACCATACGACAGAATTTGCAAATTGCAGTCGTATTATATGTCAATGGTAGTTAAAGGATTTCTTGAATAAACAATTCGAATAAAGTAACTTGAAGACGACCAAAATATCGAGGACAGTACCAAAAATAACCACTCTTTATAAAAAAAATTATCACTCAATAGTGCAGACTAAGAAACGTATATGAGAAAGTATTTGCATTGGTTTTACTCCCCTAGTTTGTATTTGTACGTATAATAGCAAGAACTTTGTGTGTTCAACTATTTTTCCAGGAGCAGATAAATTGCGCCCCGCGAACCTATTCCACGCTTTTCCGTAGGTGAAATCGGTGACAAGACGCAGAGATCCAACATCGTGCACTGGAATACAAAATAATTTCAAATAATGAATGAGAAAATATGTTTATGAACAGTTGCAACAATTCCTTCAACAGTCAACTTTTTTATCTGTACTCAACCTTGTCATGGTTGTGTACATAACCTCTGTACTTGTAACCTGGCCTGGGTTTTTCCCGGCGGACGTTCTCGCCTAGGGGCGCCAGTTTCTTTAGAATCTCGTTATTAATCTCGAATTTTTAGTCATATGAATATTTAGAATTCATTAAGAATATATTAGGAATAATTCAAAGATTGGATAATAGTTCCTATTTGTTCAATTTCTTTTTCTATCCTAGGTATAAAGTTGTTGACTATCTGTAGATATTATAAAAAGGAGCTAGCAATAGTTTTGGGGCCAATGTCAGACTTTACCTGTCTTGGAGCGCAGAAATGCCACTGCCTTAGAGCCCTTGGTCGGAATTGATGAGATGGTTCCTAGCTTGTTTCCGGAGTAAAATAGTTAATTACCCAGAAGTGGTCGTACGCAGTTTGTAACTTTAAAAAATAAATTTTCTGACGTTTCTGAAAAACCACCTTGGGTCTTGTTGAAACTTGGAGTAGAAAGGGGGAAATATTTGAAATCAATGAATATTCTATATTTTCTAAAAATTTCGAGAGAAAAGATAAAAGGGGTAGGTATCCAGGAGGGGTAGCGTATCGCGGGAATTGGCATCGAACCTTAAGAAATAGTAAAAATAAGCACAGCAATGGCGATGGAAAGGAACTCTTAGATTTTTGCTACAAACGTAATTTAGATATTCTAAATGGGGGACATGGTTCAGACAAAGTAGGTAACATTATATTCATAAACAAAACAGGAGAAAGTGTTATTGATTACGCCCTAGTTACAGAAAATATTTTAGCACTTCTCAGACTGTTGGATCGAACCTAGAATTTTACCCTGAGTGCCACACCATACGGCACTCGGGGTAAAAATACGTCTTAAAAACGCGAGGAAGAACAATTGTTTACAGGAAACTCAATTATTAAGTGGCCAGATAAAAAGAAAAATCATTTCATAGGAAACTTTAAAAGAAATGTCAGAAAATTGCACTCCGGTGTACGAAAAAAAATACTATTACAAGATATAAATAGCGCCGCGAGTTTTATAGAAAATACTATCAGGGAAATGAGATCATAAATAGGAAAATTACGAAATAATAAAGGACCTAGTTAGTTTTCAGGAGAGTGAAGAGAGGCTAAATACTGGGCCAGACAGGCGCAAAAAACGTTTCAATTGCTAGGAGGTACTGAACATCGTCAAAATTATACAATAGCGAGAAAATGTTACAAAAATAACATTCAAAATGCGAGAAAAACTTAGCAGGAAGCAGAAGCTTGTGATATTTTAAACAAAAATCTTGGACTCTTGGTCAACTATTCGAATGCTCAGACAAAACCGAAGAATACAGAATATTCTAGAGGCGGGAGAGTGGGAAAGACATTTCTCGTTGATATTCTCAAAAAATTCGCCGAATCATATAGAACATGTTCAATACTCAGATATATTATCTATTCCGGAACTAGATGGGCAAATCTCATTAGATGAAATTTATAAATCAACTGCGGACTTGAAGGGAGGGAAAGCTGCTGGGGTGGATGGTTTACCTCCAGAATGCATAATAGTAGTAAGCGAAGATCCAATTTTATTTGAAACTTTCAACTATGTGTTGTCTACGGGAACTTTTCAGGACAGTTGAAGTAGAGCCGTAATTCAACCAACATACATAAAGGGAGCATAAATGATGTAAATAATATCTCTTCTCGGTGTCGTGGGTAAAGTGTTCAGTAAAATATTGCAAAAACGGTTGATTCTGGGTAGAAACGCACAGCAAGCTATCCCACTTCAGGAGGGATTTCGAAGCAAATACGGCCCTATTGATAACATTTATGTATTAAATTCACTCGCAGAGAAAGCGACGTCAGTCAAGAGGGGAAAGTTATATTGTGCTTTCGTAGACTTTGAAAAAACATTTGACACTGTCGACAGAGTTCAACTCGGAGAGAAACTGGGGGAAACGGTATTTCACAAAAGTTCATCAATACATTGCGAATAAGGCATGTTAGACTTCACGAAAATTTTGTTAGTGACTTTTTCCTGTGAATATTGGAGTGAAACAGGGATGTGTCCTCTCACCGTTGCTCTTTGTTCTTTTCATTGACGATTTAACGGACTTAAAAGACAATATAGATACACCAGTCTTAGAAATCGCAGAGATAACGATACCAGGATTACTTTATGCAGACGACCTAGTAATTTTTTCTAAATCGATTACGTGGCTACAGGTGGGACTAAACAGTTTGGAAGTATTTTGTGATAATAGAAAATTAAAAATAAATATAGACAAGACAAAAATTATGGTTTTTAAAAATGGTTGGGTTTTTATAAGTTATGAAAGATGGACGTTTAAGCAGAAGACAATTGATATTGTGAAAGAATACACTTACCTAGGAGTTAATATATCTATAAACCTTAAATCTAATTAATAAATTTTTTAAAAATTAGTGGCACTTTTTTTAAAATTTCGTTTTAATTTTTTCCCTGAGCAGGGAACAAATTCCCGGACTTTTCACGGTCGCTTGTCACCCCGACAGACTCAAGCATTTCCCTACTCACAAATGGCAGAGGAAGACAACGTCTAAATTGCAAATGTGGCTCAGTCGAAAGGGCCGCAACCAAAGAAAAATGGGCCACAATTAACGGGAGTCGAGACATACGCTATTATTATTACTCATAAAAGTGATGCAAGTGTCAAAATTAATTTCAATTTTGAGAGATCAACAGGTATTTGCATGTATGATGTTAACATTACACAGAATACAACAAAAATTGAAATGGCAAGATCCATAGGTGTGATGTTTGAAGTTCATGAATATAGGCAATTTTCTAGCTGAATCTTCACCAGTCCATATGGTACAGAAATTAGGAACAAAAACAGCTAATACATTATAAGTAACAAAGAGCTTCAAAACTTTTCTTGCAGTCTGTAACACTAAGAAATATTGTTTCATTCACCAATTTCTTTTGAAATTAGGAAAACTGTTGTAGTATGTAGGTAACTAAATATAGAATTCTTTCACAGTTAATTTAAGATACACCAATCTGTAACAATTCACTGTTTTCCAGTCATGAATGTTGCCATATCATATCACACCAAACAAGTAAAAACTTACTTACTGAAACTTACGTCAAATGAATCATTTAAATATAATTTTACCTTGAAATGTAATAAATTAAGAAAATTTTCCAACTAGATCATTTTTTTAATTATAACGGCAGCATAGAGAGAGCACAAGCATTTAGATCTCGAAAATATCTCTTAAATTCTGTTAAGATCAAGATACTTGAACTTCAAATTAAATAGAGATAACTACATGAAAAAAATTTAATGCATGCAAATAATTCATTCAGTGTTTGAGACACCTTGTATTCAACATAATGAACAGATAATATTCATCACAAGTGGTAAAAGTTACTCAAAATTATTTAAATTATGTTTACTGTACATTAAAAATACTTATTATTGTAGTTTGTTTCTTAGGAAATGCACTCCACTTACATTTTCCAGTGCAACATACCTCGAGAATCCTTTCTCATATTTTCAACCGACAACTTATTCAACAATCCCCTGGTGGCAGGCAGGTGGATGAACTTGGCTGTTTCTTCCTCCACGACCTAAGAAATTTTAGTACCTTTTCCTGGCTAGCGCATAAACAATTTCTCCCTCACCAACAGTTGATAAACAAATTCTTTCTATTAAAGCTACATCGTGATAAATTTTATCCCAAATGAGCTGCTATTGCTGATTTTGCAATTTGACTATTCAATTGTCCCAAAATGTTTCTTTCTAAATCAATGTTTCTTTTATTGTTTCAAACTACTTTCATAATACAAAATTATATTCACCAGTTTTCAACTTTGAAATTTCATTTAATATTCTTAATTAAATGCCATTAAAAATTGAATCAAGTCTAAATACAGCACACTTAAGACTATTCAAACAAGACACCTAACAATTTTCCAGTAATGAGCTTCATTTCTTTCTCATCGGATTTTTGCCAGGTTATCTTTCAACAGAATAATGAATGATTAGCATACAGATTTCGATGATGTATATCATAAAGATTAATTACTTTCCAAAATATTGGTATTTCTATTAAGAAGCTAAAATTAAAACTTGAAAATACCAACTAAACACAAAGTCTCACCCATTTAAAATCCAATAAAACTCACAACTCTATAACACTTTATGAGAAAAAGAAAAAAATTAATGAAAGATGACCATACAAAGTCATAGATTTTATTGTTATATGACCATTCTTCACAAAGTCTCTTTAAAATATCATTACATGTTGCAACAATGGGACTTATCAGAGGAATAGCCAGAGCATAATCACAGATCTTGAAAGTGTCGGTTTTTGCTAAGAATTGATCTGATTTTGGCAGACAAAAATACAAAAGCTACACAAACAAAAGAAGTCAGGTAACATGTCTGAGTGCAAATGAGATACATTTCAGCTATAATAGATATAAGTAAAATATTCGATTCTACATTATCTGGATAAATTTGAATTATATTTCAACACAATTTTCATTGATTTGAGTTATAAGCCCATATTTATGATTGTTAATTTCTTGATCTTAATTACATTGCATATTGTTATAAGATATTGTTGTAACAGCAATATCTTGCGGTAGAATAAATAAATAATATCCAGGACTAAGGGGACAATAACAACAAACTAGATTTGAGATTTTAACAAAAAAAAAAAAATTAATTTATTAACTGCATTCATGAGTTTAATGTTTATTACAATTCAGTCATACCGAGATTAAAACATTTGATTCATGGCTCTTTGAGAGTAACATAAAACAATTTAATATTTAATTTGTTCATCAAAGAATTTTCTATCATTTTTTTTTGTAATAGTAGTAGTCTTATTTATGTTTTCCAACTGCTTCATCCTTTTAATTATTATGTATGCTCTTCAATTCCTCTCATAAATACCAAAAAAATCTTACTTTATATCTTAAGAAGAAAACAATTTAACATAAGAAAGATCAGTGGATACTTCTATCTGCACTTCATAGATTTTCACAGTGCAGAAAATATTACAATGCATAAAAATAGAGCCACAACAAGTTAATACATTTATGAAAACATATCCTTGTAACCAAGTCCTCCACAGAATCATGCAAAATCACTCCAAGTTGAGCAGTTCAATATTGCCACTGCAATCTTAATTTAATAAATCCATGAAGCTTTATAACAACACTGATATACACCTATACTATATACATACACAACTGTACATATGTAAAACCCGCAAGACTTTCTTCATTATACAACAACCTGAAAAATTAGGACTCTATAACAAGGCAGAAGAAACAAAAAAAAAAAAGTCATAGTAAGTCAGAGTATAATTTTACAGCATTTTGATAATTCTAACAAATTTCTGAATGTCTGCTGTACTGGGCATAAACAAGTCTAAAACGAGATAAGCTAACAGGACAAGCAAGTTAAAACTCCTTACATAAAACTAGCTTGCTTTTAACAATGTTTAATTAGAGGCCGCACAACATCCCCACTGCCACCTGAACACAAGTCCCTCTACTGACAGAGGGATATATTGCAACGCTGGCTACCAGCGAGTTGCTCATAACTAGTTCAACAACACAATGGCTTATTCCAGTACTGCGGACCAAGAATACACAGTATATCTACAGTGCGTTCAGTCTTGTACTAATGATGAATTATTTAGAACATTCAAGAATATTTCTGGGTTATCTTAATGACAATTTATCACCAAAATGTACTGGGGGAAACTTTTGACAACTTCAAATATACAATATAATTTGAAATTAAGATAGAGTTCATCACAACTAATAAAGGAGAATGTTTCTCCCATTTGATACTTTAAACATCAAATGCATAAAAAATGTGAACAATACGGCAAGGTGCAATGCAAAAATTAAATTCATGATTATATTAAAAAAAAAAGTTCCAATAGAGCAAATGCATAAAAAAATAAATGTCTTGGTGACTTGCTTTACAATGATGTGTTACATAAATTACAGAGACAAACAAAGCCAATGGGTCAGTCCATGGAATGATGCCATCACAAGCCAAAAGACAGACAACTCATCTCCAGAATTCAATTACATCTAATGAGTCCCAACAAAGGAAAAAAGAACTATGCCTGCTACTTTACAAACCAACGTACTTCAATCATCCAAATTCATATTGACAACATAAGAAGTCTGAGACAATGACACAGCAAAAATTTTGCTATATTACCAACAGACAAAATCACTAATTTTCATTTAAGGCTTCTGAACTACACACTTGCCTCTCTTAGCTGGGTGTTCTTGTATTCCAAAAATAATATCTTCAGTTGCACAAACTCTCATATAACAACTCACTCACTCCCCCACTGCAGGCAGACACAGCTGCAAAATTCGTCACAACACAACCTCTCCTGCATGCTGCCCAATCAGACCTGAAGTCCAGTCTCTGCAGTAGGTCTCACAAGAGCACCTTTCTTTCTCAGTTCAGCCATGTTGGCAAAAAGATCTGTACACAACACAACACATTGCTTAAGTTGGCTGCATGTGGGCATGTTTATAAACAAGCCCAAGCAAATGGAAAAAATAAGATGAAAGGAAAGAAAAGTACGAAAAAATCAAAGTAACAGGAGCGAGGGGCATAAATAGCCCCACATCTGGGGGCAAGCCTCCAATCACTCCCATTCAGTGGTACCAGGAGGCTTCGATGTGAGGTCATAGAGGACTCTGGAAATCCCAGGCACTGTCAGCACTTCAGCAGCCATTCGAGACACAACCTGTAACATTGACACTGCATTAAGCATGGTAACTCCTCTAGCACTACAAAGACACAATTTGTTATTACAATCTAATAATTTTGAATGTGTTAAAAGGAATATAGATTTGATGTGATATAGGTACTAGCTAACAAATAACTACTATATAATACAGTATAGCAAGCCTACCCAACAAATATAGTCAAAATGAAGAAACACTTTAGGTAGCTAAATAATTTCTAAAAACCTTGAACAAAACATATTGTTGAACATATCAAATGGATAAATATTTAAACAGATTTTGCTTATTAATAACAATATCGGTTATGATACAAATAAGAGATTCCCGCATATAGTGAATGAAAACATATTTCCCTACAATAAATTCCAATCCTCAAGTAAGAGATCACGTAAATTTTCTCGCAATTGATGCTCCACATGTTCATCAAGATTGCCGACTGCATAGCCTCAGTAGTTGGCACTACCGAGTCCCACCAGGGTCTGGACACTTATTTAGAAAAACTATAGGTATACTACATCACACTAAACATATGAGACCGACCAGTTTTGTCCCATATGGAAGGATGATTTATACTATAATAGTTTTTCTGAGTACACCGCCGGAACGAGATCTGGTTAACATTGCGACCACTGCAAGCAAATTATCATTTACTTATATTTAAGGTGGCTGCAAATTTCCTGGTATAATTTTCCTTAAAACAAGTATTTGCTTGAACAGATCAGTGGGGGAATTGTCAACCTTGCTTCATTAAAGCAAATTTTACTTTCTCTAATTTTTGTATACATGTTACTTATGTTTTTTGAAAGAAATTTGACATCAATCAGGAGATTTTCACACAACACATTTTGTACTCCAATATTGCATACAATTATTTCATTCAATATGCTTTTATGAAAGACAGCTGCGTTTTGATGTTTTAATGCACATGTATTGATAGTTCAGGAAAATGGATGCGGTATTTGTGGAGATTGATTGTCACAGATATTAAGCAATTAACACAGGTGAGTAACCTGAAAGAGTAATGCGAATGAATGAATGTAATGTAGCTTGTTAAGTCATTTGGGCTTATTACAGTGTCCAAAGTATGTTCTTTGAAAGCTCCAATATAACCTAAAATGTCAAATTAAATGAAATGTAGATATTTATGTTTTATATGATTTCATCTATCAATTACTTCTTTTTGTAAATACATTTTTTTAAAATGATTCTTACTGTAAGATTACTTGGTTGTTTCACTTAAAATAATGCTTTAAAACTTGTACCTTTTAATAATTCAAATATATTCAAGGATATTTTGGGACATTCTAATGTGTAAATGTACTACATTAGGTTAATCATAAAAAAATCCATTTCCCACTTATTAGAGACAAATTTTTGTTCCCCGTTTTTTTATAAAAAGGTTCACCTTAATTAGGAAACCAAAAATTTTCTATTGTCGGAGATGTGCTGGCTTCCAACAGTAATTGTAACATCAACGATTATTTCTTTTAAAATAAATGGTAATTAATTTACTGTTGCAGGCATAAAAATAAACTTACTAAGTGTTATGACTATAGCACTTATACCAAGTGCTATATTTTGAAACAGTGTGCCATATACAGTTGTGGGATGTCACAAGGTTTTAATTGGTTGACATTGCAATCACTTGAAACATGCAAAAACACTTGTAAAACAGAATATGTACTATTTCTCAAATCTTTCACGCCAGTGTAGCGTAAACAGCAAAGACGTCGTTTTGCGTCCTTCCAGACTAAACTGCTAACATCACAGCACATTGCTTGCAATATTGGAACCCACAAGGCATTGTGTGATGAGAGTTAATTTAAATTCTGTATGAGAGTTACTTTTTAAATTCTGTAATGTCAGCAAAACTTGAATACCCCAATTTTTATGCTAGGCTATATTATGTAGAAGAAAGATATAATTAATTCCGAAATTCAATGGGGTTGGATTATGGAATTAATTGTAAAATGTATGTTAACCAGAATGTATCTATACCAGAACCCAACTAGTCAGATTTGTCGAGTCTCTCATTTGTTTGATGTTTTACAGAACAGAAGTTGGGTTGGATTTGGGAATTAATTGTACCTTCCTTCTACATAATATAGCTTAGCATGAAAAAAGAATAAAAAACACATAGAAATGTTTTGCAACCATCAATATAAACACACAAATTTCATTAATATAAACGTAAACAATTCAATACTAATTTTTCTCTAACACAAAAGAAATAATAATTATACTCGTCAGAAAATACTCACATCCACAGGGATGTCTTTACCAGGGAGTGCTGGCATACCAGTCATAAAGTCATGGGTAATGAATGGACGCAGAACAATTGAGCGCTGGCAGCTAGGAGCACGCGACACCTGGTCACGGTCAAAGTGAATAGGAATGAGCACCACAGGCATTTGAGAGATTGCACCAGCACATCCTGAAGCTACTAACACCTGAAACCATATAAATTGCAATTAATACAACAAAAGAAGAATTATATAGTACAGAACCAGAAAGAACAACAAATTATTTCCTTACAACAAAGAGTCATAGAATGTTGTGTAACATCAGATTTACTGAGTGTGCATGTCTTTTACTGCCCAAGAAGCTGTGTGTAAGATTATTGGAAATACCCTATTATTCCACACCACATAGCAGGTGTCAGCAATACATTCTTCTAAGATTGTGCAATAAATGGCCATTTTTTTGTAGTTGAGAAGTTGTTTTTGTATGTTAAATATGTATAATGCAGCAGAACTTTGCTAATGCAGCCACTTATTTTTAAAAATTAGAATGATCCAATTTAAAAGAGACAACAGATCTTAAGTATTATTAGAATCTCTAGCTTTATAGTATTTTCATACATTGTAATCCTAAAACAAGGAGCAAAATGGGTAACAATAAAAGTTGATGTATAAATTACTTTTTGAAGTTTAGCTAATATAAATACATTCATACTCTGATAACTTGTGGAGTCATTAAAATATTATAATTGTGGTCTTCCAAACTCAATATTATTAATTTACAATATGCATCTTTATGTTTTGAGTATATTTTCAGACCATTAAAGTGGCCAGTAAATGGCAATTCCCATTTATTTTAACTTAAGTACTCTATTTCTTTGTACTTAATTATGGTGTTACAACCAACAATTTGATTCATGGTGTAATAACTTTTACACATTTATGGAACAAATAATTTTTTAACCAAAACAGCAGTTACAAACTATGTATCACCACATGAAGGACAAAAAAACTTTATTACTCTGGAAGCAAGCAAGAGACCACCCAGTCAATTCTGTTCAAGAGCCCTTAGGCAGTCAATTTAGCGTTTCAAATAACCATAATAGAAATAAATTCAACCTACTACCAACAAAAAGGATGGGCTAGGTATAATGACATTCATCAATTAACACTGGGTCCAGCAAACATTCATAAGCAGGATAACATTATGATTAACATTAAGAACCAAAGTTTCTTCCTCATTACAGCTTGTGAATATTAGCTTCTTCTGTCAGTTACTACAGTCATAAACTAATTTGTGGTTTGTTGTAGCTTATAATCTTGATATTCTTTGATTTTACCTCCATCTTAAGTTTCAAAACTTAAGTTTCCTTTCGGTGGCATCAATTACTTTTGCTCATACCAGTGTTTTGTGAGTGGAGGAAAAGAATCTAAAAGGTACAAAAAGAGTGAACAGAACCTTCTATGAACTGTGGTGAAAAGATACATATATTATATAAAGGAAAACACTGTAGCAGAGCCGTTATTAGGGGTGAAGCTATATTATTGTCCTTTATAAGAAGCCGCCTTGAATAGAAAACTGCTGTCTGTTATACAGGTGTCAGCTTTTTTGGAAGTTCATAGTATTCTTAATTGAATAAGAGTGGAAATGGGAATGAAAACATTTCCGCTCTTCAGAAATGTCCGCTATTGAGACTAAGGGACTGTATACATTTTCCTGTTTATTAATCAACACCACATAGTCAATCTCCCCATCCAACCAATGAAAAATTACTCTTAGAACACAGAAAGGTTCAATAATTGTGTACTATTCACACCAACTGTATATGAATGAGAAACAACAGCCACTTTTATTTTAGTTCTGTATCATTAATTTTTAGCGTATTTACCATAAATAAAAATTTAAAAAAATAACGGCACAGTTTACAAAATAGTACTCAAAGTGATAACTTCTATTTCTAGACTCTTGTCTCTAGCACCCCTCTCCTATATTAACAAATCGACAAGTAATCACCTGTGTGGCCACATGGTCAGCCTGCCTTAGAGTACTAAGCACTGTTGATGTGAGAAAGGTTGGAGTAACATCGAGCACTGGTTCCCTGATGAGAGACCCACATGCAAAGCACACTCGATTCACATTGTGGCAAACACGTGGAACCAGTCTAGCAAGAAATGCCAAGTCTGCCCAGTCAGGCTCCTTCTCAGCACTTAGAGTTACCACATAAGAATATGAACGCTGGTCGCCTTGTACTCCCACTGAACGAATAGGTAAAAGTGTGGCAGCAAGGTGTTGACGGGCTGACACCCTTCGCAGTTGCAGACGTTCCTCTTCACTTGCAACACTTTCTACTCGGTTCAGAAGAGCATGTTTCTGAAACAAAGATACAAGCCCAGTTGACAATTTATTCCTTTAATACCAACAATTAAACAAGACAATTTTCGGTAGGACATGAAGTTGGCAACGAACTTTATTTTTACCAGGAACTGCATGTGACAAATTCATCATAGTAGTAGTAGTAATAGTAAAAAAACTTATTATTCTTGTTTGATCAATGGTTCTAATACTTGACCCCTTTCCTATCAGAATTCCAAAGGACATCTTTAAGACTTAAATAAAATTGATTTGATATCAGTCAAATTATTGGTCATTGTGTATCATGAAATTTGTTTCATTCACTGTCATTTTCACAAGATGTATTGATAATTGTCTGTAACAATTTCAGAGGCAAATGAACTCTTAATATGAAACTAGAGCATTTTTGAACTCTCAACTTTTGAGTACCTACTCGTGGAGAAGTGTTCACATCGTCAACAGCCAGGTGAAAATTGTGATAGACCGGGACTTGAACCATGGATGCCTGCTCTGGCCGCAGGTGTGCTGCCCACTGCACCACACGCCTTGTCACCCCAAGTCCATACACAACATCCACCTGGTTCACATTCCCATTCAGAGGATGTGACCACAGGTGGATCCTGTACTGGGAACACTTAAAACCAGTTTCCACTACAGCTGGGAGCATGGGGTCCACCTGTGGTCACTTATCCCCTGAATGGGAAACTTATCCTATCTGTCCTTAACTAAGTCTGATTTCTTAATGTAAGTACTATTGTAAGGTTAAAGGGCCTTGGAGGATAAGATTGTTTTGCAAATTTAGTCAAATCCAGCAACATAGGTCGAGTGAAGAGTCAGTGGAATCTATGCTCTTTTATGCAAATGAGTGACATCTCTTAATGGTTGAGCTTCTATGGTTTATTTCCTGAAATCTCATAGATAGATTCAAAAATCACATCTTTGAGTAAAAGGGGTAAAGGTTGTGTTGATAAACAAGCCTCTACTCATCAACAAATGCATAGGAACATTCATTCTTTGTTTCCTTGGCATGTTTCTTCTTGGCACACTGGACAAATGATATCTGCAGTTCGATACGAAATGTCAACAAGTAGAACTAGGAATAAAAGTATTCCCCTACCAATTTTTTTAAAAACTGTTAGTAATAAAAATAGTTACATTGTTGCTGTAAAGGTATTTAATAAATTATCAAATGAGCATACGATAATAAGTGGAAAATCAAGCAAAATGTGTATAAAGCGTAAAATAAAGTCTTGGATTGAGGAAAATGTGATGAAGAATGCAATAATTTATAATTTAAATTATAATCTCAATTTTAATAATGTTCAAATAGTATTAATATTTGCAATATAGTGACAAATGAAGTTTTTATAATTTCTTTGATTGGGGATGATTTTGTATTTTATAAATATATGTTTATTATCTGTAAGTTTGTAAGTCTTTTCTTTAGTTCATAAGATACCAGGTTTCCTACGCACAGGTATTGTTATGCCTCTGGGAATTATTATGGTATTTTGTAATACATATGCAATACTTGTACTGGTTGAATGAACGAATCAATCAAAGAAATAAATACATGATCAACTTGTGACATCATTTGAGTTGCGCACGGATTTGTTGCAACATCACAAGGCTAACAGGCAGACTGCATATCATGCCATTCTCTTGTTCACTTCTTATCTGGCTCTGAAGCTGATGACTGCACTCAAAATCATTCTCAGCAAGGCAACATGCATCTCTAGTTCTTTCATCAAAATTAATCGACCCACAATAAGATTTTATGGTCACAATACCACTCTTTCATCTTCAACCATGAGCTCTCGGCTTTCAGCGTGTCCCACCCTCCAATGTAAACTGAACTTCTACCTAATTTCAACTCAAGATCAACTCATCTGTCACATGAAGTCCTCACGGTTGCACAACGAGGCATTGGAGAATCACATAATCGTAATCTCATCGCTGTAACTCCTCAAAATTTCAACAAGCACACAGCCACTCAGTTTTGTATCATTTAAGTTCTTCCCTATTTTCATAGTTTTTAGCTAGTTGAATTCTTACGTTATTAAACTATTTTGTTGGCACTTCTATCTCTCAATTCCCATCTCTCTTTTATTTTTGGTCCTTTGAAATTTTACCTTGCTATAACCCAAATGTACAAAAATTCTCCCTAATATTTTGTACAGATTGTAATAAGTTCTTTAACACCAATTTTCTTAAGATAGGACTCATTCTATTTGTCTTCAAAAGTAATCCTTCTGACTAAATTTTTGACTCGAAAGATCTCCACCCCCAGCCTGTGCAGCTAAGGCAAAAATTGATTTTTTCTTAATTTCTCAATATCTTGGCCGTTTTAAGTTTGAGGCTTGCTGTTTTATCAATAGAAAAAATGTAAATTCTTGCACCATACTCCAACATTATAAGAAGATTAGTGGAATATATTTTAACAGAGTTTTTAAATCTTTAGTGGCAATGTTTCTAATGTTTTGTACACTGCCCCAAAAAGTTGGTGGTGCAGTAAATTCACCGCTCCATAACTTCTATGTTTTAGAATGTACCAGAGTGAAATTTGGGCTGAGGAGTTGTGGGTGGACAACCTCTCATTGGGGGTGGTTAGATGATGGGAATTAAATTTTTCATACAAATTTACTGCTTGTGCCCAATGACACAAAATGCAATGATTTTCCTCACAAATCAATCAATTTAAGCCTGAGAAAACCCCAATTTTCCAAAAGGGGTGAAATGCTGAAGGGGGTGGTTTGCAGAGGATTTCTACCACTGATGATAAAACACGTAAACCATGTTCCTTAGACAAGTTTACACAATCCGGAGTAGTTTTGGAACATCTGAAAAACATAAGTTTTCTGAGGAGGTTTGGGTAGGTCATCAGATTCGGTTTTATTTTTCAAAAAAGTCGAACTATCCCTGAACAGGTCCCCAAGATGCCCAAGGGGTTCGCAGAGGGTGGAACTCCACAATTACTTGACCTTGGCACCAAGAGGAGGAGATGGGGTCAGCATCTCACTCCGACCGATTTGACCCCAGGATAAACCTTGGTACTCATTTTACAGCAGTCTGAGTAGGTCTGGGAGTCAGTCTGGATGTTGTGAAATTGAGGCGTTATGAAAAATCCCCACTTTACCGGGGATTGAACCCCGGTCATGCAGCCAGCAACTAAACACTCTACCCACTGAGCCACAATGACCCCTCAGTTTTTACTTTATTATATTATTAATACAATCTAAGTTAGACCAAACTCTGAAATCTCATGCAATAATCAAACTAAATTACAGTGTCTAACTTTAAATTAAAACAGTACACAGAGAAAAACACACATATTGCAATTAGTTTTATCGTTAAAATACACATAATGACAATCGTTACACAAAGTGTGACGGTCACGACAGATTTCGTTACAACTGCTCCGCGAGTCTAACTGTGGCATACATCTAATCATGTCCTATCAAGACCATAGGAAGAAACAACCAGTTACTATTGCTATTCGCGGGGCAGCACTTGTCTCTCCATGAAAGAACTCAGCAGAGAGTTTTTGGGTTAAGCAAGTAAATCTAATTGAAACCCCCCCAACCCCCAGACTTTTAGAGAATATTTGGCATATTTTTTAATTGACAATCCGTGTTTTCACTTTTTAATTTTTCCCCAGACAATGAGCACATTCCCAGACTTTTCCTGTTTTTCACACTTTTGCCAGTCGCTCGCCACCCTGTCAGATGATGATGATGAGGCATGACCAATTTCTTTGCAATGAAAGGGTTCAGGTTCAAATCACTTACACAAAAGAAATATATTTCCTTACCTTCTGCAACATTTGCTCATATTCTGCAAGAATCTTTACCAACACCTGCGTCTCAGAAAAGTCCCTTTCCATGAAAGGTTCTTCAGCACACAGTACTCTTATAGCTAACCCTGGTCCGGGGAATGGATGGCGCATCACCAAGTCAGGTGGCAAACCCAACTCCCGACCCAGTTGACGCACCTTCAAACATAGAAATCCAATGTCAGTAGGTACTAACAACTATCATGGCCGACAATGACATAATTTTCGAAGTACACACAAGAAACAAGAACTATATTCCTAAGAAATATCAAGAAAACATTTTATTGAACAAAAGACTTGCTTTATGATTAAGTGCTATTTACTCTCAAGTAAGTCTGATCTACAATAATTCATGATGCAACTAGAAATTGTAATAAAGATACTTCATTTCATTGCTGGTTCTAGGTGATTTTAACAATGATTCACTGGAAACCAATAACCGGAGTCAAGAAAATATGAACTTTTTATAAAAAGGCTTTTAAGAGGACACATAACACTACGATAACATTCATGAAGAATGGTGTATCAAGAACATTTTCATAAAAACCCATGCATTTCATTTTCATTCTTTTAAATTAGCTAATTCATAAATAAGACCACTAGAAGAAAAAAATTAAAAATTCAATGTTTAATGTGCGTTTCAAATTTACTTTTAGATAACACAGTAAAAAGTTTACAAAACAATAATTACAAAAATTAAATTAATATTGTTGAAATTTTTTAGGGTTAACAAAGTAAATTTGATTTAATTTTTGTACCAAAACCAATAAGAATAAATTATTTGTGGTTTCAATGTTAGTATTTTATATAAGAAAACGTAAGAGTGAAGAACACATGCATACAAAATTAAGCTGCAAGTTCAATAAGAACTAACCTCATCTTTGTGGAAATCTCTCAAAGGTTCCACTACTCTCCCTTCATCTCTAAGCTGCCTCACTAGCTCACTATCATTGTGGTGAGTTTTTATGGTGTCTGCTTTAGAGCTCACAAGTCTTGAGGCTGACTCAATTAGGTCTGGTCGAAGTGTCCCCTGTCCAAGGAACACCTCTTCAGGTTTTAGATGAAGCTCTGATATGACATCATTCGCAACCTACAACACATGCCCAGAAAGAAATCTAACTTAATCCTACAATAGAGATTATATGTAATGATCTCTTAACAATTCACATACTGATCATACCTTAACAAAAACATCACCAATAATTTTTCTTTTCTCTTCAGGGTGTGCTGTCATGCACAGCATCTTAGTGATGCGAGTACGTGTCGACTGCTCTCGCTTGTCCATGGGAAAGGTGGTAGTACCATGAAGAAACGCATGAGCTGCATTCACCACCTGATAATAATTTGTCAAATTAATCGCCAAATAGAAATACGATTATTATTATTATTATTGGGTCTTTTAGGGTATGAAAACATCCAGGTAAAAAAAACAAAAAAAACAGAGGCTATTCGTGTTGCGGATTCGTGTACTATATCATCATTTATCTACACCCCCCCCGCCAAAAAAATTATTTTATTACATCCCGAAGATCCACTACAGGTAATTAAAGAACAACATTTCCAAAATATTGGTACAAGCAAACGTTTCCCCTTGTCCAGAGTAGCAGCAGCGCACAACTCAAACTGTTCCCTATAGTTTAGAGCTTCGTAATTTCGACATACTTAAGAGTGTGCTTAGCAGAAAAACTGGCAATTTTTTAAGCTCTATAAATCCAGCATTAGAGACTAGAATTCAGAGCTAGATGAATTCATAATTTAATCATAATGTAATATAAAATTATTATTATTATGTAATCCCAAGTAATATATAAATGCGAAAAGCGAAAGAGCGCCTGTATGTTTGCTACTTAATCACACTGAACCATTAGTGATGAAATTTGGCAAATATGTAGTTAACATGTTCAAAAAAAAACACTGGCTAATTTTTATTTTAAAAATGTGTGAAAAGAAATATAGAAAATGATTTTGTCCATAAATATTGATAAAAATCGGGGGAGGGGGAAGAGAGGCATAATTGCTTACACTAGTGGTTTCATCTAGATTTATTTATTCTTGCTGCTGGTGGTGAAACTCGAAATGGTGTACACAACCAAGTTTCGTATTAAAATTGTAATGTTATGAATTTGTAAAATTAGGATGCTGTACATATATTTATAAAAAGCAGTAATTAACATTATTCAGTTCTTACAATATAGAGAAATTTTATTTTTTCCTGAGAAAAGCAAGGTAATGAGTAAATATTTTTCTGAGAAATGCTGGGTAATCAGCTAGTAATTAATTTAAAAAAAGTTCATAACGCAAGAGAAATAATAATTAAGAATCAGTTAGTAAATGATAATGTTTCAAAAGATCTAATAAAAGAATTTTCCATGTGAGTTAAGTACAAATTACTTCCAAACCTTACTTGGAAGAAAACTAATGAAGGCATAACAGATATATTTGGTTACAGTGGTGTGTATATTTATATTCGTAAAATAAAAAGTCAGAGAAATGTCAAGTAGGGAGTGTCCACTAAGTCATGATTCTCTCAGTTAATTTTGTTTCTTTATTTCAAATTATAGATCGTACAATGCCAAAAACACGATTTTTACTACACATAGGTATAGTTGCTTCGAGCAGGAGCCCACACCTTTCATGCTGTGAAGAGTGAAATTTAACAGTCCTATACAGCTTAAACAAATACATGCACACATACACTCACGCCCCCGCCCCCGCATGCGCGCACACAAAATTCAAAGTAACTTATGTGTCAAGAACATTTCACTTTTACTGTACATAGATTATTTTCAGAGATATCTATCCAAAAGCTGCTTGAGGTATGAGTGTCTCAGCAACTGTCTGTGTAAGTAAGAATATATAATATGAATAAACACAATTTTCAATTCACTCATTTTGGAAATATGAAAAATAGTGTTGAAAATTTAAAAACAGAAGAAAATAGAATTTTGGTAAAAAATAATTAAATTTTGGCAAGAGGTTCATGAATTGATGATCTATCAATTTATTTAAATCCCAAGAGGTTACCTCTACATGGTAGATGTAGGGATATTTAGGACCTTGATTGAGGCAACTTCCTCCAGTATTAGGATTCCTGGGGACTGTGTAGCGAGGCGGGAGCCAAAATTGGGCACTGTAATTATGCTATTTACAGTTACAATATGTATATGTTTCACTTATACCTATCAATCAAGGGTGAACATTGTTAAAAATAAATTTCACACACACACACAGAGTATTGTCAATTATATGACAAACTAAGAATGAAACACAGGACTTGTCAAGCATAGTAAATTAGTTGAGGCAAGAAATTTGAGAACAAATGGATTTTACAGCAGCTGTAAAGTGGAACCACTAACAATGAAAGTATTAAATGATATGAAGGAATACTTGACAGTAATTTTGGTATTCATTACTTGTATTCATACTTACAGGTTTTAGATACACTTAATGATTTTATGGTCTTATGGGGATGAGGGATAAAGGCAAAAGAAGTGAAAAATTTACTTTGTCTCTTACGATATTATTTTACCATATCACTGTAGGATAAAAACTCCAATATAAAGAGAGAAAAAACCTTTAAGTCTATGATATGAAGAAATTATATTTCTTTATAAGTCCTCAAAATATAATAAATCAAATTATTAATGTTTTTCCCTTTTAACTTCATGCCATTTATTTCACTATCGGAAAAAAAATTTCTGAGAGATTATTCCCATCTTCAGCTGATTCCGAAGATAATAGAAAGGTCTCCCAAAAACACTATCAATCACAAGATACATTGCAGAATGTGTGTGTGGTAAAAACATTATTAACATTAGTTGTATCAGCAGAAATTCTTCTCAAGTTGTATATAAATATAAAGATCAATGGATAATAAACATAAGCATAAAGAACTAGAAACAAGGACTCACCTTTAGCTGCAGGCCAAGTTTCTCGAGAGACTCCCACACACGCTGGCTCTCACCTTTCCTCATGAATCCATTGTCAATATGTACTGCTAACACCTGATCCTGACGCAGAGCTTTGTGCAACAATGCAGCACACACAGTAGAGTCAACACCTCCACTCACCAGTAACTGAATAACACAAGAATTATGACAATTAACTTGGAGAAAGAAAGAAGAAGAAAAATCAAAGCAAATACAGGTAACTACATAATTGAATGTTTGGAAGAAATTATTACAAAGATTAAACACCAAAGCAACAGACTTTTAAGAGTATTTCACATTACTGACATAGCCATTACTTACACAAGAAATTAAAAAATGAATTTTGAATTTTAACTTTTAACTCACCAATACTTTGCTGTTGCCCACAGTCTCTTTAATGTATTTGATACACTCTTGTTCTCTGCCCTGCAAAGTGTAGTTGCCTGTGCAACCAGCTATGTCAAACAAAAAGTTTCGTAGCATTGTTTTGCCATTAACAGTCAAGTCCACCTGAAGGAACACAAAACACATTTATCATTCATTGCACCTTAAATAAACAGAAGTTCACATGGTTAGAATAGCACATTATATTTCACGCCTCATTGCAGCAACATTCTTCAGTACACACACACGCAACACTATGAGAAAAGATTAGCAAATTAGTCTTCCAAATTAAAATACGATTAATACTCCACAGTATGACATTGCTGAAGATACAAGAGAGACCGGAAGGAATCAAAAATTAGGAACCTTCAACACTGAAATGATACAATATGCAGAAAATTAATATCCAGAATCAAGATTACTAAATTATTATCTATAGTTTGCTTGAAAATGGCATCCAAACCTCCTTTAGCACGTGAAATAGAGGTTTCAAGCTGTGTCTTCTAAAATCCGCATTCAGACGTCTTAGAAATCCACTGTTTCTCTCATAATCATGAAAACATTAGTAGTTACAGTGGACCCAGTTATATGAGATTCCTGTTTATATAGCAGACCACAACAGAGGGCACAAGAACAAACTTACAGAAACAATGCATTCATTTCTCAGATATTAGGTAGCTGTTGGTATATTCCAACCCCAATGTAAGAGATGAAGTAATTTTTCCCAAAAATTCCCAATTAACCATTGTATTTTTTCTGATAAACTGTGTAGCTATAGTATTAGAGGTAATGCTCATAAAATTGCTTTCTGTTTTGTAAATAGCTGCAATTAAGTGTCAAAATAAATGAATGTGTGCTTATTGTGAAATGAATACTACCACAAAGAACTATTCAGGGACCATTAATGTTTACACTATAGGTTAAGGATTTATTGACATTTCCGATGACAATTGTGTGTTTTGCCCATGTCTGTCATTTCAACTGATAAAAATTGACACAGAATTGAATAAAAAATTGAACAATTATCCTGATATAATTTGTGAATGTCTTGCTCTAAATGAAGTATTGTTGAACAATGATAAAACTATTTTTATGACTTTCAGAAACAACTGTGTTAAGTGTGACAACCCTTCCACAACTGTACTCCATTTCCATGGTACGGGTGAGTTATACAGATGTGGAAGGTGAATGGGTGGTGAAGTGGTTAACACTGCTGCAATCAAAGCAGGAGTCCCGGGTTAAATTCCCGGCAAGGTGCCGTTTTCACTTGATCAAAAGTTGTCATGTATCTTCCCCACATGGAACTAATTTAGGCACAACTGCATTCCTGATAACCTAAATATTTCTATAAATGATAAATTAGTGAAAAAGAGAGGAAACCTGTAAATACTTAGGCTTTGTTTTTAGCTATAGAATATTTTGGAATGAACGTATTGAGTATATCCTGAACAAAATATAATATATACTTTTATATTTTACAAAATTTCCAAATTTATGCCCACTGAATTATACTTTCTTTCATAGCCATATTAACTATGGAATTATTGTACAGAATTAGGTGGGTTGGGGGGAGTAGAGCTTACTCAAAAAGTATTACATTATTACAAACGTTAGTAGTTAAAGTTCCCAAAAGTGTTCACGAAAATCAATTTATGGTCAACTTTACAACTTGAGCAGCTTTCTCTCACGATGCTAAAAAGTTTCATTACGATGAATAGAAAAACATTTACAAATTCAATTAGCATTACTAAAAATAAAAGCGATGTTCTTCCCCTAGAAGTACAACAATTAGTCAGAAAAGTTTTATTAAAGCCTCAAGCTTATTAAACAACCTTCCAAATAAACTTTAAAAAATTGAATAATCTTTCTAGGAAACACACTAAAGAAATGGATTGCAGCAAATATTATGGTATTTTATTTGAAACTTCATTTAAGGAGCTGTACATGAATTTTAATAAGGATGGCTACTACTTTATCATCTACTAGTAACACAAAATTGTTTTACTTTATTTTGGTTCCAAGGTTCTACATGCAATTTATTTTCTTTTGTACCATCCTTCACACAAGTACCTCTATATGTTACATACTATATTAATTGTACTTTATAATTTGTATAGTACTGGTTAGCAAATAATAATACAGGTACGTTATTTGCATCCCAGTACAACTAACTACAGTCCAATACAATGAAGAGTACCAATAATTCTTTACCACAGCAGCAAATAATAATTATTTACCACAGCAGCATTCAAAACACTAGAATACAAAAAGTAGTGAAAAGAATTGTTTGGAAGACTGTAGACTTAGTTCTACCTCATCAAACTAAAATTGTTCATCTCCCATAATTAATGTAGGAGGGTAGTATCGGTTGTCAACCTAAGCTTCCGGTTTTCAACCTTCTTGACCCTCCACAATTTCATTCACAGCGATTTCATAATCATTATGACATATATAGTGAATGATTCATAAATGTTCAACTGCAAACCACAAAGAATACATAAATGCTACAATGGGGATTGTTTGAACACGACACTGGAAACATTTATTGGTAAAAACTCCACTTTAACTAATAACAGTATTAGAGGTTCATCCCATTATTGTATTCAGTAGGAAGAAAATACAGCATATGATAAGCTCATTCCAGACAGGAGCTTGTCATCTCAAGAGCTACAATGCAACTTGCACTTCAATAGTTAAAATAATTTGAAATATCTATTTTGCTTTTTTATGGGCTAAAGTAGTCACAGTAATGGCATATTAAATCAAACAGCTTTAGAACATAATAAATAGCCTACAGGATACAGTTCTATAAAAAATTTAAAGCATTCTAGCTCTTCATCAACATATCCAATTTCCTGAGTATTTAAAAAAATTTCAATAGTAGCCTCTACACAATTTTCTGGCAGGATGGGAGCAAAAACATACGCTGCTATACTTTTCGTGCAGTTTATAATGAGCATGGATTTTTAGGAATCAAAGAAATTGTGCTTCACTACTTAATAAAAATTTGTTGTTGATCATCTGCCTTTACTATGTGGCCACCAGGGACTTACAGGAATTTCTACAGCAACCATAGAAAAATGTTACAAATAAGGCTGTTTCTAAATCCCTCTATTCATTATGTTTTGGTATGGATTTCCCTTCTTCTAATTTGTTTTAGTAGTATTTATATATCTGAGCCCTACTAGACAAAACGTGATGGCATCAACTCAACAATACTTCCCAGATTTCTGAAAGTTCTTTTACCAAAAGTTACATAAGAACTCGCACTCTAACAGCATTGAAAAAACACACACCTACCACACATACTCATAAAATCGCATGGAGTCAAAGAGTTTCAAGCAAATGCTTACCTCAGGATGGAACTGCACACCATACAAGCGCATCTTGTCATTTGCAATGGCTGCTGGAAAAGCCGATGATGCTGCTACGGTGCGGAAGCAGTCTGCTACCTTTTCAATACTGTCCCCATGTGTCAAGAGTACTTTCTGCACCTTGTCCAGACCCCTGAGGATAAGTAATCAACATAAGTACAGAACATAAGAGAAATCAATTACACCAAGAACTATAGGTTTTCTAGATCAGCAGTTGTCAACCTTTTGTTCCTCTGTATACTTTCAGCATTTTTTATTATTTATAATTAAGCAAAAGCGTATCTAGCTTCGTCTTCAGCGTCTTCAGGCTCATTATTTTCAAGATATTTTGCAAAAATGTAATTCTGAATTCTTCTGAAATATTTGCCAAAGTTTTCAATTTATTGATAAAATTTTTCATCTACGTTGGGGAGAACAATTTTTTTGTAATAAATCTTTGCTGTCAGAGTATTTGACATGGCATGTCGGGTGAGAAAAAATACAAAATTGTGGTCAGAATAACCCCATCATACATTACAATATGAAAATATTTTAATTTAAAAAAAAAATAAAAAAAAAATTAAATACTAAATTTAAAAATACTTCCTAAGCAAGAATAAATATACGATTTAATTTTTCCAGCTTGAAATAATAGGATCCATTAGATTTATTTGTTGGGTCACATTTTGCCAAACCCTATCCTGTGCTGGGTGGATTGATTGATTGTAAGAGTATAGTAAATGGCCCACAGGCTAAGAAAAGATGGACTACGCTCCTGTAGGCTATTAAATGTTCAAATATGTAAATACTAATTAAATCAGAAATAAATTAAAATTCTTATACAATTTCATTAAAAAATAAAAAAGTAGTAAATTGTAACAAAATAATTCAACCTAATTTGAACAATTCATATTTCACAGTAAGTGATTTTTTTTTTTTCTAGTTTGTTTCAAATGAGATGTTGGCATCAACGATGATACTGCAAAAAAGTCAATTTTATTTCAAGCAGACACTGGAAGCAAGTTTTAATTTCGGTGACAGATGAAAAGATCTGTAAGGTGACAACAATAGAATAAAAAGTTTAATAGCTTTCTCACTCAAAAATAAATAATCACTTCTGATCAAGAACTCATTTGATGATTTCCACAAGTTTTCATTTATTCATTTAATATCTTTTAGACCTAGTAAATCTGAATACAAGCATACAAAAAGGTGCAGGACACAACTATATGACAGAAATAGGGTAGATTTAAGACCCCAAATGCAAATATAAATACAGATACATGTATAAAACAAAACTTTGTCATAACATTGTCAAAAGCATGTTTTCTTAAACAGTACACTGAAATTAGATGCAAAACAGACTTGGGGGAAAAAATTCATTATGCTTGGTAACTTTGTAAATAGGTGAAGAATGTAATTTTGTTCACAATTATTAAATCTCCCCAAATTTTACGGAGAAATACACCTCTAAAAGCCACCCCTAAGGTGAATGTTCGTGGTTTTTGACATTTTGTCACAAAATGGTCAGGTTTTCAAGAAAGATAGATATATAAAAAATATTTCTCATCAAAATTCTAACAAAACAATGAAGAAGCCATTTTTGAGAATGGTGCATTGGTTCTGGTGCTATGAACTCTCCAATATTTTGAAATAACAATTTATTCATCATGATTCGATTAAGAAATGCTATTTGTATTGTAAGATCTCTAATGAACTATATATTGAAATTTAGTACAACGAAACAGGTGACAATACTTATTTTGTTTGAAGAACAAGTCTCAGAGCAAATAGAAGGCAACTGGATGTCCTGTACATATTACATTTACATCCTTGCGCACACATTATTAATGTTTCTTCAGTGCTTGTAAGTCTCTGTCCTTGTAGTGTTCAGGAACTTCATAATGAAAGTTTATCATTTTAACTTACTTCAATTTGAACACTTAAAAACACAGATTTGACTCATTTTAAATAGACATTTTAAAAACTGAATACCATATTTTTGCTGCATTTTCAATACATATTCAAGTAATTAAATGAATATTCTTCCATATTTCGATAATTACCTAGCTATTTATTTTTAAAATGTTCTTACATACCATTGGTTGAGGAAAACAATACAAACAAGGACACTCGTTTTATTCGTAACTTTAATTGCTGTAATAACAATTCTGAAGTGTTTTTGAGTTTCTTTCTTTATTGGAGATTTTGACTAATTATATTAATAAATATTCAAAATTACGATACATTGCACAAATTTCTCCTTTCGTTATGTTCAAACAGGTGCAGATATCCAAAATGCAGATTTTTTGCGTACTAGGATACGCAGAAAATCTCTAGATTTCTTAGAATTGCAAACGCTCCTTACGAAACTTCTAGTGGAATTCTTCATGAATATTGCAACATTTTGTCTAGAAAATTCTGCTAACTCCACGAACAATCCTCTAAAGTCGTCTTCATCCAATCTGCTTTGAGAAATGTCAAACAAATGATGTTCTTTTATCTTAAAATACATACTGACGGATGGTAGAGGCGAGCATATGGTAAAGGGGACTACAATATCCAAANGCTAACTCCACGAACAATCCTCTAAAGTCGTCTTCATCCAATCTGCTTTGAGAAACGTCAAACAAATGATGTTCTTTTATCTTAAAATACATACTGACGGATGGTAGAGGCGAGCATATGGTAAAGGGGACTACAATATCCAAATATGAAGAGGGAAAAGCTTACTCAATATACCAATGAGAAAATAGAATTGTTAATCGCATGCGAAACATTTTGAAACATCCCATTTTCAGTAAAGTTTATGATTAAATTTAAGGATTTCTGGAATCTTATTTACCCTATAAAGAGTAGAAAACTCCCAATCTTAATTTGTTAGTTTATATGAATAAGAAATATTTTTCATCTTTTCTCTACTTCTGATGGATTAATGAAAGTCCAGAGCACATTGTTTTCTTGAAAGAACTTTCCGCAAATAAATGATAACGTGTTTGTTTGTACCACATTTAATATAGTATAGAATAAAACATTAACAGCCATATTTTGTATAAGTTAAGAGAAAGAGACGCAATATACAATCTTAGTGAGAGGCCACAAGTAGAAAATGATGCAGTACAGATTTCATGCAACAATGAACCATACCAGAAAAGAATGATTATACCCTTGAATCCTTGAATCAAACGCATGTCAATTGTTGGGTTTCTTGAGTAATAAATTCTTTTTGCATTTATTTCATGTCACAAAAGTCTCTTTTCACACAAATTTATAACCGGATAATATTTTGTACAAATTCTCTGATTTTGGGATGTGTCACTACAATTATTGTTTATATTTCTGAAATGTTTCTACATGTTAACAATTTCATTTCCTCATGAAGTATCAAAAGCAATACATGGCAATAGTTTAACACACAATCAAAAATACAATTGAGGCGCCCAGAACCAGAAGGGCCTAAAGCACATCACGGTCAAATTTGATATTTTAGCATGTATGCATACTTCTGACATCTGTGGATCATATGGTAAACTAGCTATGGTTGTGCTTTAGTTGTATTTATACATGTTAAAGGATTTATGAAAAAGTGTTCTGGCACTTCATCTGACATTCAATTACATATGAACCCAAAGCACAAGCTGAGTTTTCTTGGTCAGTGTTACTCACTTGTAAATACTCAGTACAAAACTAATATAACGTAGGTATTTTTGAAGTATGATACTGTATGCACAATGGCTGTAATAAAACTATATGGCTAACTTATAGATAAAAATTTCATGCATTAAATGTGCACTAAATAACACAACCTACCTCATTTCTCATGCATCCAGAGGTAGTGATGAAATAGTATCATGTTTACTTAAACTTTTAAAGCATGGGAAGAGGAGGCTGATATTTTACCCTGGCCAGAATAAGAATATCACCATTCTTTCTTTTTTATGCGTTAGTACATTCTGGCAAGTATGAGGAAATAACTCATAAATTTCTAGTTTTTTACTGTGTGATGCTGACTTTGGATAGATAGAGAAGTTAAAAAGAAAATCAGTAGCAGTCTTTTCTCCTGATGGAAGGTGTAAAGTTATTTAAAGAGCAAGACTGGTTAAGGCGTTTAAAATGGTAGCTGAAGATTAGAAAAAAATTGACACTTTCAATGATCTCATTAATAAGCCAAAAGTGAATATATAAAAGAAAATAAATCATAGGAACCAATTTTCAGCACATTGCCCACAACTGATGTTTAAGAAAACATACTCTACCATCGAGACATGGGAATTGGCCACTCTTCTGAAACCTCATCAAAAGAGACTGTTTCAACAACCTCTCAGTGTTTCAGTGCAATTCTAGATAGTGTGTACTATTATTAACAACTAACAGAGGAAATTAGTAGAAAATGAAAATATTTTACAGTGTACTCCTTTTCTCTGAGAAAATCATTTTGAACATAAATATATCCTATTATCTTAAAAGTTTTATAATATAAAGTGGGTTCATATTTATATATTGTAATTTGAGACACACAGAGTACAGCCAAAACCAAATAAAAGTCCAGACACAAGAGAATTCAGTAAGAATTTTAGTTTCACAAATATCTTATTTTCTCAAAACTTTGTTCTGTGCTATGGGCCCTTCTGGTTCTCAGTGCCTTAATTGTTACCCCCTCAATTCAATACAATTGATTGTAGAATGACACCTTTAACAAAAATGAAACCACATGTAAAATTAGTAACTTTACCAAAAATGTTTTGGATGATTTACAATGTATAAAATGTGGTTTTGTAAACAACCCCTGATCATAGGGGCATGAAAACCTCTCCATCTATCAAAAAATGTTTAAACCGGTCCAAGATAGAAATATTATTTTCTATCACAAAAACTTGGACGTGTATGCAATGGAACAGGATACAGAGAACTCAATTTTATGATTTTCGATATATCATTCAGAAATGGAATACAACACAAATTGTATAATTATTCATCAAAAAAGTGTAGCTCTTGTACAAGATTTAAAAAAATAATTTAATTTGGAAGCTCTGGGACACAACAACAAGCACTAAGCTCATTGCAATTGAAGATGAAACAATAATGCAGGGAGTAATAGACGAAATATATATGGGATACCCGTTCACCTTCTATTCACGATGATTACTACCAGAATGGTCAAATAAGACATAAAACTTAATGTGAGGGGACATTATTAAAAAAATACATCCAAACCCATAAATTATTATCCAAATCGCATTATCTCATGGAAGCAATATGGAAAACAAGAAGAAAGCTTGTCATGTCACGGAAGTTGACAAAAAATGTCTTTATACTTTCCAAAAGGTCATTGTTATCTTGGATAAATGTGGGTTCCATTATTGAGAGTAATTAAAAAGAATGAATGAATTATGTAATGGTTACCTAAATATAAAAAATTATACACAAGGTCTAAATTCAATAGTCAATACTTAAATTATACACAAGGTCTACAAGTGTAAAATATTCTGAAAATGTATAAATCGTGTTGCATAGCACTATGAAAAAAAAAACTAGTTTGTCTACAATAAACTCTCATAATGGACTCTCACACTATGGGTTGCATTATATGTAAAATTAGGTTCACCATGTTAAAAAATTATATCAAATAAAAAAGTTTAAAAATCATGATGGAAAACAAAAATATACACATTTCAATCCTAACAATTAACAACATCCAAAAACAACAACATGAATACAATACTACTCCCTGAAGATGAATTGATTATTAATTTTTGTAGAGAAGAATGCACTTCAGCAAGGGGTTACTTACATCTATAAACGGTACTTGTTCAATAAAATCCAAAATCATTATATATCTTACTTGAAGAGAAGGCAACGACTGTCCACTTCTATATTGAATTGACCATCTTCTCTACCATCTTTCCGAATCACTTGTCCACCAAATTCTTTATTCATCATCTGCATACCATAGCAAATACCTGCAACAATAAAAAAGAACTATAAGATGTAAATTCTTTAATCAACAAAGTATAATTCATGATAATTAAAATATTTGAATAAGTATAAAAAACAATGCCAAGATTTTCCAAAGAAAAATACTACTGCTTCCACCTGTAATAATTATTTACTACTTTATATTACTAATAATTATTACTACTTTTACACACAGTGCAAAGTCATCTGTTTTGTAAATTGTTAACTAATACTGTTGAAAAGTTTATAATATCTTTTAGAATTTTCTCCACAATTATTAAATAAATACTTAAAATAAGACTTTTGTTTCGCTTATTAAAGAGGTTACATCTTTTCTATAATTACTAGCACACGAGGAGTGTCATACTTTTAACTTAATACTTTTTGTATTTTTTATCTAGAAACTTGCCCTGTATGAAATTTTTTAACAAAACAAAAAAAACCTCTTTATTATAGATGGAAATTTTTTTCTTCCAAAATTCTTATTTTATTAACTTTTCAAGATATTACGCATAATATTTTGTTTTATTTCATCAATTCATTCCACATACTGAGAATTTTACCAGAAGTCTGGTAAAATGTGGGGCTTCTGTATGTGTTTGCTTGTGGGTTGCATTTCCTGACACACTTAAGAATTTCACCCCAGCCACACTCCAAGCCCAGATATCGGCCACGTGTCATTATTTGCAACCCAAAGAATTTTTAAGGGTCTATACTCTCTCTTATACATAGCATAGTGTGTCGGTTATTGATAAAATTGTGAAGTCTCATTGATACTGACTGAACAGGACATCAAACTAAGGTCCAACTCCAATCACACAAGAATTTAGACGTACACCAACTTTGAGACAATACACAGAGAGAAGTCCCTTCCAGTTAACTTTAAAAAGTCAAGGCCAACTGACTTCATATCTAGGTCCACCAATACAATGCCCTTAATATAATGTACTTCCATCTGTGGTTGAAAACCAAAATCCTTTTATTGGATTTTCATGCTTAGAGAAGATAAATGTAATTCCCAACAGATCATTTCAAACTTTATGTAAGAGGAAACCATGTCATTTTTCCCAAAAGTTAAGAGAATATTATAATGGGTGCTCTGCATGTGCAACTACATAGGCATCAGCAAAGCTTGTGGTCAGCTGTGCTAATCCTCTAACGGTCTGCTGTAATAGGACATCGTCCAAAACACTTAATTACATGGTGGCAGCAATTGAACACATTCTCTTACATTTAACACGGCACATGTTTTATATTTTCCTGGGTTAAATTTTCCTGAAAAGAGTTTTTGCTTGAGTGAGCTTCTCTTTGTTCATCTAGTTTCAACCAAGGAAACTTTATTTTCACCCATTTTCGAAAGAGTTATTGTTTTTTATAGAAACGAGTCATTGATATGGAAAAGTTTCTTTGTTGGGGATAAATTAAATATAATTAGAGAAGTGTGAATGAGTTACACGTGAGCTGCACTTACAAGTTTCCATGTTGGACACTATTTGACACAAGGAAGACAATTATCCCAAAATCCAACCCAAATTCCAAGAACTTCTGGAAACTCAGAATCAGAATAATTAGGCTCAGGTATTTTGTAATAAAATTAAAATATACACACAGATTTTTTTTGTAAACAACCCAATTAAATACAAATATACATAGCTTATTTTTACATTTCAAATCCTCATTTCCCACTTACAAGAGTTCCTAATTGTAGAAACCAAATTTCAGTTTCCCTCCTGCCTGTTGTAAAAGGGTTTCTTTGTGTAACACATTTGTGTATTAACAACATAGTTATTAATTTATTTTATATTGGTACTCAATAATATATGGTGTAGTGGTACAGTGAAAGCATGCTGGGCCCATGATCCAGAGATCGATGGCTTAAAACCACAAATGTTTGTCGCAAAATGATTGTCTCAAATCATTCTCATCGATTTCCTAAAAAAAACTGGCAAGAGTATTATTACAAACCAAGTACTAAAATCAAACATCTTTGATTAAAATTTGTAGGTGTTCTTAGCCACATATCATAGAATAACAAAAAACATTTATGTCTTCATTTAGGCATTGGAAACAGTCATTTCACCTATGTTTCCATGAGCCACGTACAAGCCTGCCTACCACATTGATTCTACAATGTGAAGCTAAGTTGCTTCCACCGGTTATTATTTCTGCCTAAGAACAGACTTAAAAAAATGAAAAGGACATTATAAAATATGGGACAATTTAATATTACTACATAACATACGAGCTCAGTTTGTATATTTTCTTGAGAAACATTACTCTGACAACTGCCACTTGCCGATTCATTTCACTACTTTTAATGGTGAACCCGTTTTCTACATGTACTTGGCCTTCCTAACAGGAATGTTTTGGTGGGATATTACTTTTGATCAACACATAAGAACTCACCTAAAACAGGGATGCCTATTCGGAATATGTCAGCATCGTATCTGGGAGCATCTTCTGCATAAACCGAACTGGGACCTCCTGAAATTATGACTCCTCTGGAACAATTACAATTATTTATTATAATACATTCATTAATTTTCCTACTCATACGAATAGGAACAACAACAATTATAATGCCAACATTCAAAAGATCTATGCAGGGAACAACTGGAAATGCAGCAATCTAGGTTTTCAAATTCAACAACATTGGAAAACTTTCCTACTCTCCATCATTTCAAAACAGGAAATTGTACACAAACAACTTCATGCAATACAATCAAATGTAGTAATGATTTTTTACTTTTCTAATATATTTTTCACCCTTCATCGAGGAAAAAAAAAAGTTTAATAAAAAATGTTGAATGTTGAATAATGAACTGAATACTCGCAGAACTAACTCAAAAACTATCATTCTCACTAGGATTGTCCCTACATTGTACTCATGCTTTGAAAACTTAAGATCATCAGGAAAAGTTATGGGTTTTCGACAAATAGATGAACATGCTTCATTTTCTCTATGAAAGTTATATGTCTTTAATTGGGATAGCCTAATCACATGCATTTTTCCAAATTCAATGAAGACAGAAAGACAGGAAATTTATGTTTGTTTCCTCAGGAACTGTCTCTGAGTTAGAACAGGTTTAGATGACTCAAGAAAAATGCAGGTTTATATCTAGGAACACGTATTTAACTAAGGTATTGATTTTAAATGGATCACAGTTATAATTTACTATACTAAGGTACCGATTTTAAATGGAGCGCAGTACTAAGATTCTGTTTGTATCCTTAACTTATGCTGATAAATCTTTAGTTTCAAATACAGGTTTAAGTGACCATAATACGTTCATAACATGTAACAGGTGGATATCAATAGAAAAATGAGAGGCCAATCTCTCCCTACCGGTGCTCTTAATTACTCATGGAATATCATCAAAATTTGTTCCCCCTCCCACCACATGCTTCAAAATAAATAACCTAGAGAAGTAATATTTTGATAATATTTTCTAAAATCAACTAAATGATTAACAGTGAAAGTTTGGAGTTTGTTAGTGCATTTAGAGACTTAGTAATTGATGATACTTTAAATTTGATCTCTTCTGATGTGGTTTCACTTTTTACAAGTCTACCAAATGATTTATCGGTTAACAGTGTTTTACCTAGATGGAGCAATATTGAACAAAACTGCAATATTCCAAAAGATGAAATAGTCAATGCTTCAAAATTAATTATTGAATCAACATATTTTACGTTTAAAAAGGAATTATACCATCAAGTTGAGGGATCGCCAATGCATAGTACAATTAGTCCATTTGTCGGAATTTGTACTACTTGATCTTCAAAGTTCATGTCTTAGTAATTTAAATTTTGTTCTTTTGCTTTATGCTTATTATGTCGACATTTTTGCATAATTCCAACAGATAAAATAGAATCAATGTTAAATGTTTAATGGATATCATGCACGGTTTAAATTTATATTAAAGAAAGAAACGGAAGGAAAATTGAATTTTTTTCATGTCTCAATATCACGAGCAAATACTAAATTGCTGTTTAATTGGTCTGATAATTGCTTCCATTATTTATTTATTTATATATAAACAACCTGAAATGGGGCACGCACGTTTATCATGTAATCCAAAAAGCTAACAAAGCAATCCATATCCTAAAGAAAGCATTCAACACTTGACAGGGCGGATCGTGACACTATACAAAACATACATCCTTCCAATCATAGAATTTGGTGCTGCAATTTGGAACCCATGCCTAACCATTCTTTACGGGCAGTATAACGAAGAACGGAGACATATTTTTCGTCCCTTTGGAAACCCTCAACTACGTGGCCACAGTATGAAATTGGTCAAGCGTCGTCACCAATATGAACATTTCCTTAGAAACCCGAGTTGTACATGAATGGAATGGACTCTCGGAACACAGTCACCGTTACGAACCCAACCTTCGAACGAGCCCTGGACAATAATACATCTGCGAGATACCAAGCCTCTTCTCACTGACATCAACAACAAATTTACTATGATTAATAACTATGTTATGATACTACTTACTACTGTACTTATTATTATACGAGTTAAGATTTCACGAATGTTATAATACAACTTATTATTGCGCGAGGATTTGGACATTTTTCAGTGTAACCATTTAGTATATATAAATAAATAAATAGACTTATAGTTCTCTAAAAGACACAATTCAAATAATAATAATAATGTGTTGGAGTGACTGGGTACAAAGAGATGACTTAGGATGGTGCTCCTCAAAACACGAAGCTTTCCCTGGAAAAGTGGTCCTAGACAATTCGCAAATGATATAGTATCTCCAATACAACTGTTCGTCAAAGGTATGTGCTAGCATTGCACGCTTTTGCACACGTAAAGTTTGTTCCAGCAGCAATCCCGTATAGTTCCGAACGGTTCCGAACTGTCCCACGCATGCGCAGAAGCGAAATCGCAGTTGTGCGCTGTTTCAGCAGTCGCCATAGAGGAATTTCGAAAAGTTCGGAACCGTGGTTACGGTCGGTCACCCGCGTGGTTCGTAGGTGGTGGGGGAAATCAGCGGAAAGAAAGCGAGTATCACTCGATTGTTTGGCGTCGCTGTGTTAACTTCTCTTACTGTATTACCTGTTTCGTTCGACCTTGCGTTTTAAATTGAATTCTTCTTTCGATTTTTTGTGGGGTTTTACGGCTCGTCGACATCGAGGTCATTATAGCCCTAAAAACTTTTACAGGTAGTGAAAATGCAGTTACGCACTAGGGAGAGCCAACATGACTCTCCCTGAGTGTGGGACTCGCCGAATGACTCAACCATACCCACTAAAACCCTCCTGAATTATCTCAAACCATTACATATATCATTAAAAAAAGAAAATTAATGATACCCTGGCGTCGGAATCGAAAAGAACAAAATGTGACAAAAAAAGTCAGGAAAGAGAAAGGAAGGAGTCTTCACAAGTGGAAGTAGTGCCAGACTCAGCTCGAAGTCCCGTGTTTGCCAAACACGTACTTACTAGATGTAAGTTCCCTGGGGGGTATTCTTTTGACTTTAGGACCATTTTGAACCTCTCCTGTTGTAATATGACCCTGCTTTTTAATTGAATTATTCTCACAGCTCTCGGATCATTTTGAACCTCTTGTGTTACATTTTGCCCTGTTTTCTTCCTGTTTATTCTTTCCGATCAGTGACTGAAATATCGTAGTTTATTAAGACCTAGCAGTGTTTTTTAATAAATTTTCTGAATATTTAATCTTACTATATTTATATTAATTTAATTCTGAATAAATCTCTTCTGTATATTTAATTTCTAATTTCATTAGATTCAGTTCATTTCACAACTCATTTCTTTGAGTAATATCTATTTTTGATTTATTTAATACTTTTCATTATTCACAATCTGTTATTTTTTACTTTTCTCATCACCTTTTTATTTTTGTTTGGTTATTGGTAAATTAAAGAAAGAATGAAGATTCTTTCCTTAAGTAACCAATAATTTATATTCAACATGTAAAAGTATACATGATATTAAAGTAAGTAAATATAAAAAACTATGTGCTTGTGTCCGAGTATTTTGAATTTGTTGGGAAGGTAAAAAAACATTTTTCTCGCGTACTCAAGGGACAGGTCAGCTTTGAAAATTTACATTAGTAAAACTGTTAAACCTAGGACATTGAAATATTCATATGGTGTTTCTGGGATAGTTATTTATAAAATGTGTTAGTTTTATAATTTTATCTAGGGTAAAAAAATTCTTGTATTTAAACTTAAATAACTGTATTTAAAAATACGATAAAAATTTACAATTAATTTATTAATAATGGTACATTGTGATTTTATCTCTTGATACAACATGGAAGACTGTAGGTTAGGGTGCTAGGTAGTGATACTCACACTCTACCGCACATTGATCTTCCGTATTTTGTCAAGAGATATAAAATCACAATGTACCATTATTAATAAGCTAATTGTTAATTTTTATCTTTTCTAAATACGGTTATTTTTACTTGTACTAATTTTACTAGATGTTATTTTGGAACTGCTACTTGTTCACATTTTCCCATCAAAACATGAATTTTTTTTTGGTAATTTTCTCCAAAAGAATTTTTTAACGTGCACTATATCATTAATAAATGTTGTTATAAAATGACATTGTTAACCTATTTTGACTGGAAACCTCATTATACAGAGTCGAGTCGGATCCAACCCAACCCTACCTTACAACTTCATTTCATTCCACTGAACCGATTGAGTTAACCGTCCACTGGGCACATATTGGCTGTTGCACACATCAAAATAGAAAATTATGTTGGGAATTACCCCGTCATACATTACAATATTAAAGCTTTTTGTTAAAATACTAAATATTAAAAATAGGGTTTAAAAATAAAGAAATAATGTTTCCACAACATATATTGATACGGACATAACAAAATTGTTGCTCAACGACTCTTTTAAAAACTCTTAAATATCCATAATTTAAATTTAAAATAATTTTTGGGTTGTTTTTATTTGAGAAACTTGAAAAAAAAAGCGCCGTTGCCCTTTGACCAAAGCGCCATGTCGAGGGTACAGATGTATCGTTTTATTTTTTCCTCGCGAGATGGACCTGCTGTCAAGTTCACGCGATATCTAACGGACGAACTTTAAACTATAGCGCGCAAAAGGTATTCCAGCAGCAAGCAATCCCGAACGATTCGGAACCGTCCTGAATTCCGCGCACGCGCACTGAGGAAAACCCGAGAGAATTCCGAATAGTTCCGAACTGTTCGGAATTTGCTGGTTGGAACAAAAATGTAGTTAGCTAAAGGAGATATTCAGTGTCGTATATCGTGCTGAAGTGTCGGGTGGCCATTTGCAGCTAGAAACGACCTAATTATCCTCAACATTGGCGAGGAAAACACTTTCGAACGAGGAGACACCGCTTCTATAATCGATCTGACTTTTCTTAAGACTAGAGAGACATTTCACAAGGACCAAACTTCTCCACCAGACAGTTTGGATTCAGGAAAGGACTATCGACAACTGATGCCGTCCAGGAAGAGGAGACGCGTATCGCCAAGCTGCTAAGAGGCGATCCGACAAGAAAAAAGGATTCTGTGCATTAGTGTCAATCGACATTAAAAATGCCTTCAATTCCGCCAGATGGAAATGTGATGAAAGCTCTGATGGCCAGGCAGGTCCCGGAATATCTACTTAGAATAATACAGGACTATATCTCAGAGGAAGACTATTTACCTAGATTTTATCAGTATGCAAGAAGATATGACATGTGGAGTATCACAAGGTTACAGGATGGGACCGTTTTTGTGAAACATTATGTTCGATGATTTGATGAAAATTGAATTGTCACAAGATATAACAAGTCTCGTCGGATATGCAGACGACACGAGTCGTTTGTCATAATGACTACGTAGACCTGCTGGAACCAGGGGCGTGGGGTAAGAGGGGGATCAGAGGACCAAAGTCCCCCCTCAAAAATCAATTTAAGAATTCTGTTAAATTAAGAAAACTGACCGAATCGAAACTACACAGAGCAAAATTTAATGATCAAAATTGATTTATAGACATATAAAGGTTATGTACATTATCCGACTTCGAGTGAACTATTATCCTCTGAAATTTTTGACCAACCCAAGTTCCACCCACGAATTCACCGCTCTACCAGGATCATTGATAATCTCACAAAGTAAACACACATCAGCTTACATTCAGCTCTCATTCCGGAGACGTCCTTTTCAAACTTCCTTCACGGGGACGTGTTTTCATAACTTTACGCCTTGAGGAATAAAGAATGTTACTCATTCGTCAGAATACATTAAACCATTTTAACTACCTTCGATCGGAGTTATTCTCCGTAATGTTTAATTAATAGGACAGATTTTCTATTGAAAGAGGTTTTTCATATGTTAATGTTCCCATGCTGCTCTATTGCTAGACGGTTTATCATATATTTAAGGTTAAATATAAGTACTTAATTCTATTATTAGTAGTTCTTGTAGTTTTAGCAAGAATTTGATCAAAATTTGTGATAGTCTGTTGCCTCGAGTTTGTACTGGAGTATCTAGTTTCGAGACTAATAGTTGTTATACAGTATCTTTCTTGTCTGATTAAAAATAACTTAAATCGCCATATAGAAGATGAAATTAGTAGATCAATTAAGTACTGATGATAACAATGGATTTTTATAATTTTGATCACGACTCCAAATTTTTTTTACACGATTCCAAATTTGTTTCTGATTCCAGACGGCTCAATTATTTCAGAATAATGCTCAATTGTCAATTGTGGCGAGTGACTCAACTTCTGGGCACCACTTGGTCACGAATTGGCAGAAGGATGCAATAGTGAACAAAAGGATGAAAATTCATGTATGTCTAGCGTTGCTATACAACGGCAGTCGATGCGCATTATTTATTAGAAGAATTACTCTTAAGAATGTATTTGGCTCCTTTGTAACGACTGATATTCAAAAATGGTCTACAAGACGTCACACAGTCTAGAGTACGATGAGAAAGATGTGATTTACAGAAAAATCGATCATGGAATCTGCTTGTATTTATTATTTTTTCCTATTAAGTTTTTTATTTTTCTAGAAATAGAGATTTCATATCAAGGAAGACTTTTGACTACTCGATGTATTTCAATTATTTTTAATGTTCTGTATCTCTACATCGACTGGCTTTTGCGAACGCATGTTGTGATACTTCGGATCTTTAGATTTTTACCCAATGTTTTCATTTATATCCTATCGAACTTATCATTGAAGTCATGTTCACATTCCTCAAGCCCCCCTCCCATATATAAATCCTAGGTGTACCCTTGGCCGGAACTGAGGTTAAACGAGACCCTCTTTAGGGTTAAAAGATGGCTGCACCAGAGAGATCTACAGATGGCGATGGAGAAAACAGAGGCAGCGCTTATCACTGACAGAAGAGCGTTCAGACTCGCATACATCGAACTGGAGGGGAATCAAATGAATGGATCCACCGCTTCTTCCCACATGTGGTAAAATATTGGATCTGATAATAACGATAAGAATCCAGACATATTTATCAGAAATGGGGAACATGCATCCTCGTTTACCAGATGAAAATGGAAGTTTGTCAATGCACGGTGGGTTACATGAATGGATCCAGCTCGCTGAAATTTCAAAACTATTTAAAAATTTAAAATAATTATCTACAAACGGTTGGAATTAACTCTTCTCCGGAGGAAGCTTGAGCTTCTTCGCCTACGTCGAAATTTTTCACGGGTATTTTCAGTTCACAGAGCAGTTTTCAGACATCCTGTGTCGAGGGATTTCTGATTTGATGTTTCAAAGACGCGTGAAATTAGAAATAGTAGAATCTGGAGAAAATTACACGATACTCAAAAACATTTCGATTGACAGAACGACACCGTGTTTTTTTCTGAATTTCGAAATCGTATTAGAACATTAACACAGAAATATACGAAATCTATTGTTATATGTGGCTATTGCAACATTGATTTCCNCGAAATCGTATTAGAACATTAACACAGAAATATACGAAATCTATTGTTATATGTGGCTATTGCAACATTGATTTCCTCAGTGAATCGATTAATAATATAATCAGTTCCTTCAATCTTGTTACTACGATAATCGACCCAACTTGCCTCTCAGGTTCATAAACATTGCTGGACCACATAATTGTCAACAATGGACTAATGTATACATCACAAGTATTTCACGCGGGAGATAGCGACCACTTTGGCCAAATATTAACTATTGAAGATAAATTAAAATCAAGAAATATGCTCTATAACTAAGGTTAAAGGGAAAAAATAAGAATTTTAAAAAACCTTTTACATCAGGAAACATGGGATGACGTGTATAAATGTGAAAGCACCAAGCACAATTCAATAGATTTTTTTCAATATTCTTCAAGTATTACACCTCTTGCTTTCCTATAAAACACAACTAATAAAAGTAAACAATCACAATGGATGGATAACTCAAGAGATTAGAATTTCTTCCTAAAACAAAAATCATTTATATTATCTTTCAAAACTAAATAACCAACTACCCGAATTCCATGATTTCCGTAAATATAAATCCATTCTTAGAAAAGTGGTCTATGCAGCTAAATTAATGGAAAATGACAGGCATAATAGAATCGAACAATCCGACTAAAATCATGTGGAATCGCCAAGAAAAAATTTCCCTATTAGACTGGCAAATTCTTTGTATCAAATCCAAAGAATTTCGCAAACTTGTTTAATTCTTACTTCTCAAAAAATTGGTAAAATATCGAAATCAGTAATTCAAAACTACTGTCCACCAAATACATACACATACGTACCGCATTGTATGTGCACTTCCGAGACTAACTCTAGTGAAGTTATGAGTATCATCAGTTCTTTAAAAAATAAATTTTCAGCAGGATATGATATACCTGAATTTATAGTAAAATCTTCCTCTCACATTATATTAAATCCAATCTCATATTTTCAATAGCTCCTTGTCAAAAGGTGTGTTTCTAAAGTATTTAAAAAAGCTTAAGTGAAACCATTACATAAGGAAAAAAACGATGTTGGAAACTATCGACCAATATCACTATTGTCAACTTTCTCAAAAATCCTGGAAAAACTCTTCTATAAGATACTTTTTCACTTCTTATGGCATAATATTCTCTCAAACGATTAGCACGGTTTCAGGAAATCCCTTTCAACTAACAGGCCATATTTTCTTTTCTAAATGATGTAACCAATTCTCTTGACCGTGAAGATAATCCACAAGGCATGTTTCTTGATCTTTCGAAAGCATTCGATGTTATCGATCACGAAATTCTTCTCTCAAAACTGCACTCGTACGGCATTCGTGAATCGGCACAATGGCTAACTTCCTACTGGAAAGATAGTCATCAGCATGTTGAAATTTCCCATGTTGAAAATAAAGTATGTCAATATTAACTTTCAGAAACAAAGCCACTTACTTGTGGAGTTCCTCAAGGTTCAATTATAGGCCCTATCATCTTTTTATTGTACGTAAATGATCAGTCACCCATCACGCCCGAATGCAAAATGGTTCTCTTTGCTGTTGACAGAAACATTTCCTATGTTAACATGTCAATGCGCAAAAAGCTCCATCTAACCTCTCGCATTGGTTTCATTCATTCGTCTCATCGTTAATACTGATAAAACTGTATCCATGTCATTTCGCAATAGTGTAACGAAATCTCTTCCTCAACATCCCTTTCGCTAAACGGAACCCAAATAAAATCAGTCAAGACAACAAAATTCTTAGGGCTTCATATTAAGGACAACCTCAAATGGAATTGCCATATTAATAATTTGAATTCCAAACTAAGCAAAATATGCTATGTATTCCGTATTTTAGCCAACATTGTTAGTCAACATGTTTCTCGATACGTGTATTTTGCAAATGTATATTCTCATTTACGGTACGGCATAATCTTCTGGGGCCAATCAACTCGGAGCATTCAAACTTTTAGAATTCAATAGAAAGTAGTTCGGATTATATGTAAATCTCACCCCCGAAATTCATGTAAACCTTTATTTAGAGAATTAAGAGGCAGTTTTTATAAGAGTCAGGCAGGTCATTATACACACCATTTGTGATTTTGCAGAAATTTTTATGGTTTATTCTAATGATTTTAGAAGACACCTATATTTGTTTTCCCAAAATGCTCAATGCACTGAATGTGTAGTCATGATTGTTAAGACAAAACAATTAAAATCCCACCCCTGAAGAAAAAGAGTCCAGTTCACGAACACAACACTCGTGATAAGGCTAATATTCATCGTCTTGGCGTGTCAACAACTCTTTGCCCTTATCATTCAGAAATAATTTTGAATAATTCCCTTCCCAAAAATCTAAAAGGTATAAATAAACTGAATCTCTCTAAATCAGTTAAAAGCTTTTTAATGTGCTATTGATTCTATAATGTGAAAGAATTTACAGATTTTAATAAAAGAAGTTAATAAGAGTTTCAATTTTCTAATAAATATTGTTTTCCACATGACTTCAGGTGATGTAAGTGGTGTTAATATCTCTTAATCTTTATCACGCCATTGTTATAGTACTCTAAATTCTGATTAAATTCACTTTTCATGCATGTTGATTTTGCTCCTTTTTGGTTTCTAATAGTTCATTCCCAACTGTACGCAACCTTGGCACGGTTGTGTACATTATCTCTGTAGCCCCATCCTGGCCCGGGTTTTCCTCCGGGTAGTGGCGGACTTTCCTTGGGCGGGAAAGTCATTAATACTTTTATTTTATTAATCTCAAATTTTTACTGCACTAATATCTACAACTTATTTTGAATAATTAATGGATAACAGTACATATTTATTAAATAATTTCTTTTGTAAATATTAAATCTGCCACTGCCCATGGGCCCTTGATCGGAATTGATGGGATGGTCTCTTGCTTGTTTCCAGAGAGTAACTTAGTTTATTACCCCCATGTGGTCATATGCAGTTTGCAACTGCTTTTTTGACAATAGTTTATGAACTGCTTCACTTAATAATGTCTATGATCTATGACAAAAAAAAAGATGGATGAAATATTATTCAAGGCAACGGCCGTTGTTATACACACATTTACAATCCGCTGCTTCTAAAAACACTATTTAAATGTATTGAAACCCTGGACATGGCTTGGAGAGACACCCAGGAAATTGCTAGAACTTATCATTTGCCTCCAACAAAATTCCCTTGGATCCTTGTCAACAACTCTAAAACCATTGACCATTTTTATAATGAACCATGAATGGTGCTGAATGGATGGGTTTCCCGTTAACCTAATGCAAGTAACTGGATGTCTGCACCATACAGAACACTCATTTATCTCTTTTCTTCAAGTAAAGTAAAATCATCACATCAAGTAAAATCCATTTTAACTTCAAATGAAAGTACTGTTTACCTTAAAAAAAATTCCATGGTAAAAATTCCGTTGCGTTGCCCGGTTCCTTTTGTCACACCCCCTCGATGACTCAATTCATGCACATTTTCATGCTACTGACTATGGTTTTTCCTTTCTTTATGTGTTGTATTTAAAAAACTTTACCTACAAATGCATAATGCCATCTATAATTATACTTACAAAGCTGAACAAAACCTGAATATGTAAATCATGCCAAAACATTTTTTAATATAATTAAAACTTATAAGATGCTCATTACAATATTATGAAAAATTTCACGGAATCAAGGTAATGTACCAGTTAAAAGTCTCAATGAAATAAATAAACAATTTTATCAGTATCTTAACTCATCGATTTTTGAAACTTTATTAAATATCTAGAAGATTTTACTGGATAAACGACATGAGTAAATAAAGTAAAATTTTGTTATACAGAAAAAAGTTGATTCAAAAACTATCCCTGAACCGGCCCACAAGGTGCCTAAGGGGTTCACGGATGGTACAGCTTCGCAATTACTTGACCACAGCACTTGAAGGAGGAGATGTGGTCAACATCTCGCTCCGACTGGTTTGACCCCACGAGAAACACAGGTACTTATTTTACAGCAGGTTGAGTAGGCCTGGGAGTCAGTCTGGATGTTGAGGTGTGGTGAAAAATCCCCACCTCATCAGGGATCGAACCCCGGCCAACAAGCCAGCAACTCAGCGCTCTACCCACTGAGTGACGCTGACTCACCAATTCAAAGATGAAATAAATTAACTTCCGAATGACATTCTCTACCTAGTTTCTCACGTTGTCAGTCCTATACTAAGTCACGTTATGAAATATTTTTGGTAAAGATATAATACAAATTGCCAGATCCAAGTCTTATAACAGCGGTAGTAAGTCACAGAGTGTTACTTTTTCATCGTCTTAGGCCAAGTCCACTGAAACATAGAAGTGAAACAACAAATTTTCTGAACCCGTCGGGAACAGAACCCGAGGTTTCTGCATAGCGAGCGAGTACTTCGAGCTACTGAGACTATATATTATAATTAATGTTTATGGTCAAATAGCAGTTACATTTATTGAAACTTTGCAATTACCAAGTATTTTTGACAAATTTCAAGGAAATGGCCTACTTTTATTCCCTCCATATCTCTGTAACTGTTGATAGCAGTACAAAAATGTATACAACTATTTTTATTGAAAATTTAATATACATTAATTTAATATATCACAAAATTTTAGCTAGCCCTCATAGTTTTCGGGATATTTGCGAAAAACTGTTGAAAAGGGTAATTTCACCCCTTTTCCACCCCCACCTCCCGAAACGCTACGCTCTATGTGGTGTAACTTTTTTGCACAGAGAGGAAGGTATAGAACAATTTGGTGTAGGTTAGAACTTTGTTTGAATGTTTGGGATTGGTCATTTTTTGGACTAATTGCACTATACTACTATAGCTGGGGCCAATCTAGGAAGGCTCATGCCAAATATTGACAGCCCAAAGCAGAAAAAGAGAAGACTCGTAGCAGGCGCAGTGTTTTCTAAAATCCTGGTATGGATAGACGCTACGAATACAGAAAGGCATAGGTGGAGATTGCTGTCAATGGAGACAGGAGTAGCTTTGAGGATTATCTCAGCTTACCCAACACTATCACAGGGTGCATCTCATCATAGCAATTACCCCAGCAATTGACCTTTTGGCAAGAGTCAATGGTGTGCAACCAACTCAAGGATATGCAACCATAGGAAAGGGAGTGAAAGAAGGAAACTGAAGAAAGCATTAAAAGAATTGCTGCAGAGGAAGCAACTAAGACGGACCGATGAGACAGGGAGGTGGACCCAAATTACAAGAATAAAAGACTGGGTAAAAAGAAACCATGGAGAGACAGGCTTCTACTTGACCCAAGTACTCACAGGACATGGGTGCTGTAAGAGCTACCGGCACAGATTCAAAAAGGAAGAAAACGGAGTTTGCAACACCTGTGAAACTACAGACTATGTGGAGCATAAAATATTCCACTGTAAGAAATTCTTGAAAGAAAGAGATTTAGTGCCCACCACACCTGGCAAAGATTTGTTACCAGACAACACTAAAGATGAAATGCTATCCTCTGAGAATAAATGGGAGCTAATTAAAGAATATGTTAAAGCAGTACTCATGAAGAAAGATGTACCCTTGAGGGATTAAAGAAGAAAAACAGATCTAAGACATCTAAGAACCTGTCTCGCAAGACATTATGCCAAGATGTGATACCTTACAATAAATGCAGGGTACAATAAAAGGAGGGGGTTGTTAGTGGGTATCAGTCTAATTTGAGTCTCTCACTCAGGGTTAGCCCTGAATACAGGTCTCATCTTCAAGTATTTCTCCCCCGCCTCAAGAACATAGTAGTGGGTTTCATGTTGTTTCAAAGCGAATATTTGTTTTAACCTTGATGCTCTAGGTGAAACTTCATTTACTCAATGAAAGTTCGTTGTCTATATTGTTATTACACAACTTAAAAATAAATTTCAAATCAAGCGACAAGCGGTGCAATTGAAGAGATGGTAAATTGAGAACTTTTGAAATTTTTCAGCATACTTGTGATCCACAGAAGGATTCTTGTAGTGCTATTTTGATGCTTCTAGTCTAAAAAACTTGTGATGAACGCTTTTAATTATCCTATTATGTTATTTTGTGTATGGCAACCATACAACAGAACCAAATGTCAAATTTGGTTTGACGAAGTAAGATATAATAGTCTAAATGTGAATGGAGATTTAAACTAACATTGCCTTTTGATAAAGTGAATTATTTGAGAAGATTTGTTAATGCATTTATTTACATGGATATCAAAACTCATCTTTTAATCAAAGATTATACCAAGATCCTTAATACGTGCCACTTTTTCTATTTCAACATTATTTATAAAGTAAATATTACTACTCATATTTTTAGCTTGAGAGAAGGTAATAAATTTACATTTTTTAATATTTAATTTCATGTCATTATCTACGCACCATTTATGTAAGACATTCAATGATACTATCTGGCCGAGCCTTTATGCTTTTAAAAATTTTGAGATCTGCAAATAATAAGTTTACATTTTTAAGGTTCAAGGTAATATAATTAATAAGTACAATAAAGAAAATTGGGCCTAAATGAGACGCGAGGTACTCTTGATAAGACATCCATTTTCTCTAAAATAAATTTTTTATATTTGTGTTGAGTTTTATCAAGTTAGTAGTTTCTGAACCATTCTAATAAAGGCTCTGTAATTCCAACAAGTTTCAGTTTATTTAACAGTGTATGATTGACAGAATCAAAAGCTTTAGAGAATGGATACTTTCTGTATAGATACTATCAACCAAAACTCCCTCGCTCATTTGATCTAAAATGTAGTGCGCATAATAATAAGTTAATAATAAGCAATGATGGATTTCAATATTTCTCCCATCAATAAAATTATATTGGTTATTTCAGAAATACAGTAAAATAAGTTGCTTTAATTTTCATACCATAATTGATTCAAAGAGTTTTGGTATGGAATTCATTATAGAGATGGGTCTGTAATGAGATATTTCACTTTTATTACTCGATTAGTAAATAGGTGTGAAGTAAACTATTTTCCATATAGAAGCCATAGTATGGAAGCGTATAATGGAATTTATCTCTGTTGTTATGTTTCACAAAGAGGCAATTAAATTTTTCACTTTTTGAGTTATTTCACTTGACTTCACTGTAGCATGGATCTTCTGTAGAATTAGTCTTGTACTACTCATCTTGCATTTCACAGAAGAATCAGCCAAAACGGCTACGACCGGTATTGTCCCACACGAGAGTTGACGCCAGTTATGATAACATAGAATTTGTAACCAATCTTACTAGCAAATTACTATCCGAAAATTTTTATAATGAAATTTGTCAAGAGGCTAATCCACTACCTCACCAATATGAAACATTCTACATAAAATACACAAAATTCTCAATCTCAGGTAAGTAGTAAATTTTTCATAGTACTTCCATACAATAGAACAATATTCCAAATTTTAAGTAGATTCTTTTTCCAAGAAAAAATTTGGTTGGTGAGTATCAGAAGGAAACAACCTTATAATCTTGTAATTAAGAGGAAAGATGTAATTGACAACATATCTTGACAAAATGTCGTTTATCATCTAGTCTGTAAAAATTGTCCCTTTTGCTATATTGGACAGATGAAACTTAAATTAGATGTGAATCAAAGAACATCAACATAACATAAATACACTACAACAATGTTATCTCATTATGTTGAAATTTGGATCATAAATAGATTGGGAAAATGTTTTAATTTTGGATCGAGAGCCACATTATTACAAACATATACTTTCAGAAATGGTACAAAAAACATCATTGAATCAACAAACAAACTGACAACTTATCCAAAATTTATAGTTGTTTACAGTAATTTTTCTGCTTTGATGGTTTGTTTTTTCAAATGATTTATTTTTCTATGTCATAGTTTTATTTGTATATGTGGTTAAATTGTTTTACTTGTTACCAAGATAAATCAATTGTCTATATGTTCATCTGATGATGGAAGCATTCTACTGGTGAAATGTCGTGGCTTATAATAAATAATTTCTCAAAAAAAAGGTCGATTTAATAATTTCAATTTAATGATGGTTGTAGACTTGAATAAAGTCAAAAATGTATTTATTTTGCTCTATAAATTAGTGAGTGTTCACTCTATTATTTTGTAACTTGAATTAATGTTTTAGAAAGAAATCACAAATGCATTTCCATGAACAAAAAATTGATGTTGAATGCACCAATGTTGAAATCATGACAAATATTGTAGGTGTTCAGAAACCAATCCATTTAACCATCTTTTTAAAAATTCTGAGTTATTTATAACATTCTTTTGAAAGTAATGCAAACATACTACGGGTATTTCAAGAACTATACTTAGAGAGTGATAGAATGCACAGAAATAAATACTTTTGACGGAGTACAAGCAGATAAGTTTTATTCTTTTTCAACATTAACAATTTTTGTGTTAATAAATATGATTTTGTCCCATTAATTGATGTAAAGTTTCCTGAATTTTAATATTTATTATTAACTACACAAATCTCAATAATTTAGTAAATGAATAATATTGAAAAAATAAGTATTAACATTACAAATTTTTTAATCCACAAATATACAGATTCTTCTATTACAAGAGAATTTATAGTTCCTGTTACAACAAGAATGCACATTCTCTGATTTTGTTATCAAAAATCTAAATTATGTTCATAGACTAATTTTAATTCAGCTTAGTTCTGAGGAACAGCTAAAGAAAGTCATCAGTGGCTTCATTTCACCACTCAACAAAATTAGAAATATCAAGTGTGATAAATTAGTTGATAATCCCTCTAAGTACTCACTTGTAACCTCGCTCCTTGAGCGTGAAGGCGGGAGTGTCGAGGGGCAGTAGCTCCGAGGCTACACACAACTCGCGCACTTTGCGGTCGATCACCTTTCCGTATTGTGCGCCCGCGTCCAGGATGGCAATGCACTCACTCGCCGCCCCGCCACCTCCTGCCGGCGCCCCGGGCGTTAGCGGCGGGCCACCTCCCGCCGCGTGCGCCCCGTTGGCGCGGAAGTGGGCCTCGGGAGACGTGGGGTGCATGTCGCCAGCACTGCCCCAGCAGCACTGCAATGATGACGATAAAATAATAATAATTGATGGTTTTATTTAAGACGACGTCTGAGGACGTAAGAGGCGTTACAATAGCCTCATACATCAAACAAATAGAATACATCGCATCACCAAAACATTACACAGACAATACAAAATTTACCAGCAAACCATACTTACTACTGTAAATAAAATTAATTATAATCATTGTATTACTTTGGGGGGGGGGGGGGAATAATACTTTCCAAAATACTCAAACAAAAATATAAGAAGATATTTATAGAATTGATTTGTTCTTTATATTCAGGATGTTTATTAAGAAATTAAGACAACCCAAAACAACCATTCTAAAATTTAATATGTAAATATGTATTTACTAATAAGTCAGTATTTTCAAATAAGTATATTATAACAAGTCACAACGTCTACGAACTAACTGATCATACAAATAAAAAAAACAGGATTTTCTCAAATAGCATTAATGTAATATTCAGAATAAACAATTAATGGGAAAACTTTTCCATATTACACACTTTACATTCATTAATTGAAATCCTTTCACTAATCTATTTCATGAAAAATTAGATTAAATTAATTCATAAAAAAATATACAATTTGGTATAAATGAAACTTTTTGAAAACTCATGAAACACATGAAATTTTAGAACCGCTCACAAAAAACTAGTTAACAAAATTTAATGACCAAAAACAAAGTTAAAATTAATATAAATAAGACATGAACAAGAGAAATTAAAATGGAGATCCACTTTATGTGAAAAAATACAACATTTATGCAAGACATTCTTACAATTACTCTCCTTTTACAAAGTTAAGTTAGTATGGAAAATGACCAGGTGTTCAGCAATGTAACAATATTGGAATCATGAATACTGATTTGTAAGCACAAAACTACACAGGGCAGATTTAGCTTTACAATAAAATATAATTGGAAAAAATAAATAATGCAATAATTTGATTCTCTATAACATACAGTACATTTATTAAAGTCAAACTGGTATAGAGTAATTTTTTTTTGTGGGCTTTAGGGCTCGTCAACATCGAGGTCATTAGAGCCCAAATAGAGTAATTCAACACCACCTAAAAAATGAAGAATCAATGATACAAGTCAAACCACTTTTTCCTGAATGATACTTCAATATCATGAACGCAACAGTAAGCAATAAGTTTATGCTCCTAACTCTTCATCTCGCTTATAACCCTCAACTCATTCAATTTTATATACATAACAATAATATTTTTTCAAACATCTTCAATTAGAAGAAAAGGTAATCTTAAAATATTTTAATAGGACAGACAATGGTTGAAGTAACACTTCTTTTTTTTAAATATTGGAAACATTAAATAAAATTTTCTAAAAGGTTTACACTAAAATATTAAATGTAACGCATCCTTAAATAAGAGTTATGGTTTGAGGAGCGTAACTAATGCTTAAGCTTAGGATCACTATCATTTTCAAAATATTGGAGCTAAAATTCAAACATGTTTTTAATAATACACCGAGTAAGGAGAACCAGTTAGTAAACAAAATATGCAATCAACATCAATATAGAGAATTCTCAATATCATTGTAAGACAGGAACTCAACAGAATCACAACACAGAATTGCTTCCAATGAAGATTATAACATCAATATCTTTCTAATAGGAATTATTTAAACATAGAACAGACTGTTTTTAGGAAGGACTTCTATCGAAACTTTCTATTAATAGGTCATAAATAAATCAAATAGAAGCTGCAGATCAAGAGGATGCCCATACACTCCACTTCACACTTACAAGCCTCATTAGTTTAGGCAATCTCCAACACACTACACTTCAGCACTTCACATTGCTATACTCCTTGACTAACCTCAGACAGATGGTAACTAAAATTAGCAACACTGTAGATGACACAACCCTAGCAGCATACAACCACAAGGTTATTAATAGAACTCTTTCTTTCACATTAAAATCAGCTGATATGACAAAACAAGACTATCTAGAATCAAAAAGACAAAATAAAAGCAAATACTAAACCTGCACTTACTAAAAGAAACTGAACTATAAGACACTCAAAATAATATCAGTTTCAGGACTTTGAAAAGTAACTACAAATGTAATATCTGTTACTTGTGTGGTTTCAATGTGTAGTTTGTTAGTGGTTTCAATAAAATCATTAATACATTTGTAACTGAGAGCACTCCTGGGTGAAATATCAGATATATGAATCACTGAAAACCACCATATGTCCATCAGAAGATATGTTTAAAGTAATTTGTATGATTTAGTAGAGAACATTTTTATTTCTATTAAGGAATATCTATTTCATAAAATTACAAATTGCAGATCCCAACAAATGAGCTGTTCACAGGTAAGTGTTAAGGGTTTGCAGAAATTATAACTCACCACTGATAGAGCAAATAAGAAAATTCAACAAAGCAGGAGGCAACTATAAATCTATAACGAATCTAGAATACTTAATGACATAAAAGTTCCAATATTGTGGAGAGATAACAAAATACTACAACAAGAAATTAAAAGGTAGTTAATTCAACGAGAGAAGTCCGATATCATCCGTAAGATACGACACGTGACAAAATGCAAATACAGAAAATTCAACTACATAAATAAGAATCTACAAAACTTGTTCTTTACGTAACATTGCTAATACAGGACCAAATAATAAAAATTAAGTAAAACGTCTGTCCAGTCATACATTATCAAATAACCTAAGATTATCACTCGTTTTAAGGTCAACTTACAAAAATGCTCGATAGTATCGCAAATTTAGCAACTTTTCCTACTTCAACAAAACATCTTGGTTACATAATTATCGAATTCGCAACACATACCGTGCTGTGTAACGTTTTGCGGCAAACACATGTTTCAGGGGTAGTTGCAAAACTAAGTGAAAAACTAATGCACTAATAGATATCACTTTTCTACTTGACTCAATAAATAAGGATAAATACAGCGGAATACACAATTATTTCGCCGACAGATCCACGTTTTCTCTAAACGAAAACATTTCTGTGGATTAATATCAAAACAGATTTAACATTACATGGAAATCAATCAACAAAAGTGACAGATTAAAGGTTAAGAAATAAACTTACCAAGTACAGAGAGATTTTCTAGCAGGAAATACTCTACACCAGTGTGGCAAGACAACAAACGGCAATTATTTTGACACGAACTGCATGAATCCAAAGATGGCAGACAAATCGCACCGACACCGAACGGAGCAGACAGGAAAAAACCAAACTCGCAATATGATATTACATGAAATAATAGTTCAACAAAAAATAAAATATTTCACGGTGTAACATGATAAAACGCAATAAATGACATATAATACAAAATACAAATATAACGTACTGCGAATCTGACCCACGTTCACAATCATTTGTAATGAGCACAGATTTTATAGTTTCAAGATTATTCCGTGGTCCACCACATTAAACTTCTTTGGATACGAGTGAGGTAGGCAAATAATAATCGATTACTTCTTAAAATTATCGTTACCAGACGCTCCCAAAACTTAAAGTCTCTTTGTCCAAAAGTTCAGTAAAAAATATTAAATGTTAATTTTCCAAGCGCTTAAGCAATAAATATTAACAATAAAATGGTAAGCAAAAGTATTTTTCAACTAATTGCAGACTGTCACGAGATATTACGTAGAATTGTTTTTTTACACACACAAAAAATACTTCAAGTTACAAGCAACCAGATCAATTTTTATGGGAAGGAAACAGGATGTAAATGCGATCATAGATCTAGAATTTTTTTGTCAATTCACTTAGTAATCATTTATTTAATAATATAAATTTCAATAAAACTATATTTAAATCAATTATTTTTGTAAATATTTACGTCAAAAATCACAATTTTAACAATAATCCGAAAAATATTATTCACTCTATTTATTTCCTTTAAATTCGGAATTTCGAAAAATTATATGTTCGCGAACCTAGACAATATACAAGCAGTGTCCAGTCAAATTTCAAGATACTATCGTTAGTGTTTTTTTCTCGGCTTTGAAAAATGGACCGGAAATGTTGAGAAAATGCACCAAATATATTCATTCCGGAAGGTTGAGTACACATAAAGCTAAATTAATATGAAGATACAACACTAAATTAATATGAATCATAAGACAACACAATCATGCAAGAAAATAGTTTTGAAATTGTTATAAATTATTTTGAAAGTAAATAAATAAATATATTGTCAAAAAACAGTACAAACTCTGTATGACTACGTGGAGGAAAAAAAACAAATTAACTCTCCGGAAGCAAGCAAGGGACCATCCCATCAATTCCGATCAAGGGCACTAAGGCAGAAGCGGATTAAAAAATTTCAGCGAAAAAAAAAGTACTACAGCAATGGCGTGATAAAGTACAAGACGGATTTAACTTTTATTAAAATCAATGAATTCTTTTACATTGTAGAAGCACTGGTGCAGGAGGTAGTTTTTAACCGCGGATTTAAAGAGATTCAATTTCATAATATCTTTTATATTCTTGGGCAGGGAATTATATAGAACGATTCTCGAATGATATGGTCTCTTTTGGCAGAGAGTGGTGTACACTCTAGGGCGATGAATATAATTACTATTGCGAATATTGTGTTCGTGAACGAGACTGTTTCGTATGAAGCAAGGGTGGCACTTCAGTAATTCGGTCTTAACAAACACGACCGCTTCATAAATGTAAATGCAGGGAAGTGTTAAGATATTTAATTCCTAGAATAAAGGTTTACAAACAAGAGTTTCGGGGATGAGATTCACAAATTATTCGAACTATCCTCTTCTGAATTCTGAAAGTTTGAATACTCTGAACGGAATTGCCCCATAAGATAATGCAGTAACGTAAATGGAAGTAAACGTTTGCAAAATATACGTAACGGGAAATATGTGGACTAACTACGTTAACTAAGATTCGGAATGCGTAACACAATTTACTTAATTGGGAATTAAGATTGTACACGAGACAATTCCTATTGAGATAGTCTTGAATATGGAGACCTAAGAATTTTGTATTCGTAACAGTTTTTAATTGTGTTCCGTTCAAAGAAAGAGAAACCTGAGATAAAAAGTTTGTGAAACTATTGCGAAATGACATAGACACTGTTTTGTCAGTGTTTACAATGAGACGATTTGCGTGGAACCAAGCCGAAATGTTAGAGTAAACATTTTGAGCGTTGGTGTGTTTACTTAGTAAATTAGTGTCATCAGGAAAGATAACCATTTTGCAATCGGATGTGGAGGATATGTCGTTCACATACAATAAAAACAGTATAGGGCCAAGAATTGAACCTTGAGGTACACCGCAAGTAAGTGGCGTTGTTTCTGAAATACAATGCTGAAGTATTTTATTTTTAGTATAGGATTTTTCGACCTGTTGATATCTATCTTTTAAATAAGAAGTTAGCCATTGATGTCGATGTCCACGAATACCTAAATAATGCAATTTGGAAAGGAGAATTTCGTGATCGATGACACCGTATACCTTGGATAAATCAGGAAAAACNTTTTCGACCTGTTGATATCTATCTTTTAAATAAGAAGTTAGCCATTGATGTAGATGTCCACGAATACCTAAATAATGCAATTTGGAAAGGAGAATTTCGTGATCGATGACACCGTATACCTTGGATAAATCAGGAAAAACACTCTGAAAATTTTTATCCATAGTTGGCACTCTAAGATGATGAATATTATTCAAAATACGAGTATTGTTTTCGTGAAAGAGAGAGTTTCGTTTAGAGCAAGAGTGGCACTTCAGTAAGTAGTATATTTGTGCCGGTTCAATTCCAGATAAAAGATAATATAAGAGATAAGATAAGAGAAAAAGGGGTGAGGTGCGATAAGATATGCTCGCATGTGCCGGTTCCAGACAAGTTTCACCCATAAGAATAACACATATGCCGGTTCGAGGACAAAAGGGGGTTGGGGGCGATATGAAGTGGTAGACGTCCCAGTTCGAATACAACACACGGGTTGCATGCAATACAAGGGGAAGTCAATCCTGTTTATTTCGTAATCTTGCATCACAGGGTGCAATCCTCCAGAAGAGGATGAAATATTACATTGCAGAAAGCAATCTTTCGCCAGATGATACAATCTTACATCTCATGATGCAATACTTCAGCATAGGATGCAATTTTGCATCATAGGATGCAATCCCCATGCACAGGAGACAATCCACCTGCGACGAAATTCAGAGACGCACTGCTCTTTTTTCAAGAGCGTTTGTAAGACATAGGTGTTGGGTGTGGTGATGCGAGAAGGGGAGACGAGATGTCAACCCTGAATCGCGTAAGAAATCTGAAGTAACTGAACACGTGCGTCATGGTGGGAGAAGGTGATGTAAATAAGACAAGTATAGTTCATAACGATGTTCTATATTCATAGATGGCAACATGTGAATGCAGGGCAGCTCATGTCCTTTGCTAGCAGACGATGTGAAAGTGTGCGTGGACTCTCGAGTAAGTGAACTGCATCAAATCCCCTCCGATGAAGCACGAGCAAGATGCATGGAAAAACATCTCTTAGCGAGCAGAACCTACGTGGAAGACCGCCACTATAGTTTGATCAAAGAAATTGAGAGTCAAGCAACATGTATCTCAAGTCTTCGAGGAAGAACGGGTAGATTGTGATTAAATTCGATTAGATTAAAGTATGAGTGGTCTCCAACTAGAGGAACCCGTAGGCTTAAAAGGTCCTTTGTACCCCTTAGTATATTCAGGGTTATTCCAACCCCAGGCCCTCTCTAAAGGACACCAGAGATTGAATTTTAGCCTTCCTGATATCTTCTAGGTTCGGGAAATATGAACCTAGGTAACTGGTTTGGGCAAGACCTTCGCACCAACAGAGGAGCATGCAGGGAAGTCGCCTCCTCCATGCCGCATCTCCCACACATTGGATACTGACTGATCTCTATAATGTGTAAATGTCTCTTTAGGATATTATGGTCTGTTAGTAGACTTCTTTCCTTATATGACTCCTACCTACGTTTAGTAGAGCCTTCCTATATTCTTGGCTTGGTCCGGCGATTAACTTGCGAGGCAGCCTGGCTATATTCTGTGACTTCCAAATGGTGAGGTGTTGCTGGTGGGTCCAATTGAAAACGTCCCCTTTCGTGAGATATTCCAAAGAAGGATTCCGGGCCAACGAAGTGGCCCTTAGATCCCAACTTTGTCAGTTCGTCTGCCTTTTCATTTTCATTGACTCACATATGCCCAGGAACCCACCAAAGGATAATTAGGTTTCGTTCACAGAGTATGTCTAACATCCGTTGTCATTGCCACGCAAGGTTAGATGTTGTTCTATGGCACTTAGTGCCCTTATGCTGCCTGGCTGTCGCTGCATGTATTGATGCGGCCACTAGGACCAGACATATTTTGTATGTAATTAACGCAGCAAATAGCAAATACTTTTGCCTAAGAGTCTGTGGTGTATCCCCCTAAGGAGAGGTGGAGCCACAGACTATAAACCAGACCGCCCACTCGCGAACTAACGGTGCGTTACTGCTTTCGTCGCTCCAAATATTGTCTTATTCACACTACTCTCCGAGCCTAGTTCTAAAAGCGGCCACCAGAGCGCGTGGCAGTTCCCGATTCCCTTGCCCCTTCTAGGTACTGTACCCCCTCCCACGATCTCATGCTTTATCATTTCACAATAATTTACCTGAAAACACTTTCCCTACAAAAATGAACATTTGTGAATAGTTAACACGATGTATAACTGAAATACTTTTACAACACATTTGAAACAGAAAATGAAAACAGGATACAATTGACAGGAAATGTACACAAAGAAAATATATACTTGTTTTTAATTTTATTTATTGATAATAAGATTACAGAACATTCTCATACGAATGGAAAGATACAATCCTGTATACAAAAATGGGGTATACTTGTTATAAGGTACTCATTTATGTATATCCACCAAATATTCAGATCAAAAATAAATAAATAAATGAGACGGATAAAACAAGTCACACGAGAAAGAAATGCAGGTAAATCCATGAAAGTGATACAATTTTATCAAACTCGTGGCGAAATGTGATTAAATTCCTACCTCCTCCACTGGCTGTAAAAATAAATTTATCGTCAAAAATGCAGTATAAACTGCGTATGACCACGTGGATGACAAATTAATTTACTCTCCGGAAGCAACCTAGGGAAGAAAATATATTGTTTATATTTTTTCTTTAAGAAGTTTTTGAAATATTAATTAAATTGATGTTAAACAGTTTTTAGCAAAACTGGAAATCAAGTTTTCCTTCCTTGAATGGTGATGATACCTAGAAGTTGGACAAATCAAGACTCCACCACAATATTCATCAGTTGCTTTTGTGTCATTCCATGTCAATTCACCCAGGCCATCTAACCCACCATCTCAGGTTTTGATGAAACTTGGCTCATTCATTCTCCTTACACATATAGGTATAAACATCAAACTTCAGCCTTCTATCTCTTACAGTCTTCGCTTTACGGGCTTTAAAAGTTTCGAAAATTCCGCGTATCCATCCAACAATATGACGTCACGACGCGCGACTCGTCAATCTTGAGGGATAAAATCATAACTCTTACATCTTTCATCAAACATTTTCGAAACTTGGTGGTTATACACATCAAAGTACAAGAAAGTTAGAAAAAAATACACTCTACTCATAAGTGTAACTATAAAGACTGAAAAAAATGTTCAATTTGCATTCTTGCAGATTTCCTTGTGAAAACACTGTTTAACATCAAAGGGAATATCACCAAAAGGGTATGTAAGAATCTCAATTTTTTTTACAAATATATTACAAAATATATTTTACAAATATAAATATATTTTACAAATATATTTTGTTAAATATATTTTTACACTATAATACAAATTTCTCATTTTTCTAAACTAAGTGCTTGATAAAAAAATGTGTAATTAAATACATGTTTGTTCTATATTTGTTTCAATAAGGCAGATACCATTGATTCTCTTTTTATATTTTGTGAATTCATTAATGAAATTCCTATTACAATAGCACTAAGAGTAGTCTCCATACGACAAAGCGAGGCATATGCTTCAAGGGGGTTCAAAGAAAAACCAGGGGAAAAATTATGTGCCTCATACCGTAAAACATTCCGCAATATACAAGGTAATCATGAGAGTCTTGATGAACATTTTGATCAGAATGATAACCCAGAATTTGAAGGATTACAAAAAGGAGGTTGCAGAGTCTTTAAATTCTTCATTTTCAGAGATGGGGTGCTCACCCTTATAATAGCATGCACTTAATGAGTACTGCAAACAACATGCAAAAGAGAAGCTTGAAAAATTTCAGGGAAATGTGAAGAAGAAAATGAAACTTGTTTTAGATGTTGAATTTCCTGAAGAAAGTAAATTAGAAAAGACAGTTTAAAAAGCTTCTGACAAAGACAAGTTAATTTATAACTTTAAGGAAATTCTCCACCTTGCAACAACGAAAAAAACAAATTCAGCTGTTGACTATCCCGGCTTCACTTAACTGGTCAAGACAAAAAATTATACAAACTTTCCAGATTTCCAATTATTCTGTGGCATGCTCAGAAAATTTTTCAAGGTAAAGGTTTTTTAGCAGAACGAAGACCTAAAAGAGGGAATACTCTCAAACCTGAAGCAACTAACTTGGCAATATTTTTTTTCAAAAATGATGAACAGTCAAGAATTTTACCAGGTATGAAAGATATTGTCAGCTTCAGGAGAAAATAGTATGAGATGAAAAGACTGAGCTTAGGTAATCTACATGAAGTGTATACTAATTTTAAATCAGAGTATCCTGAGATTGTTCAGAGTGTAATGGACTAAGTTTAAATCCATCCAAGTCACAAAGTATAATCATTGGATCCGTTCAGTCTCTAAAACATATTAACAAACGCAATCTCACTTCAATAAAAATCCGAAATGAACAAGTCCCTTGGTGTTCTCACATAAAGTTATTTATGTATGAATTGTTATGTAGGTTTTATTTTCGTATATAATTATGTTGGTTTCTGACAGTGGTAAGGCGGAAGAGCAGGCCTGATGGGTTGAGCCTAACCACAAAATAAATGTTTATTAATATTATTATTATGAAAGTGGGTTTCTCTAAATTTTCTTCTCTTTGCCCAAAATGGTGTGTATTAGCTGGTGCAAATGGTACTCAGTATGTGTATGTACCATTCATCAGAATGTTATTTTATTAATTAATGTGGCACAATATGAAAAACGTATAAAGATCTTATAAAAATGCTTGTGTAAGAAAATCCAAACCATTCATGTATGCTAAGACATTGTAACAATTGTCCTCCCAAAGAAAAACTAAAAAACTTTTTGGAAACCAAATTTGAAGACTGTGATGGTTACGAAACCATTGACTATATCAACTGACAGAATATCAACTGACAGAACGCAAATGTTATCGTGTTCTTCAAATATTCATTACTTTATTAAAAACCTTTCTTCTAAATTGGAAAATCTTATCCCACACTCTCATATAGCAAAATCACAATCCAATTATTTCAAGACACTTAAAGAATCTCCTGATGCAATCACTGCAATAGTATCAATAGATTTTAGTGAAAACTACAATATTAACTACTATATGCTAATTAACTACATGCTATATGCTATTTTTTTCTACACTATTATTTTAATATTGAATGTTCATAATGTCAAAAAATATTCAATCGTGACTGCCTTATTGAAACAAATATTGAAAAATCATTTATTTATTTAGGCATTTTATTTATAAAGCACGTAGTTCAGAACAATAAGAAACTTATATTATAGTGTAAAAAAATATTTAACAAACCATTTTACAACAATAATTAAGTAATATAATTTTTTTTTCCGGGACAAACAAGCTTATATTGACTCCGACCGCGGAAGCCTACGTTTATAAATACTGAAGTAAAACAACTATATAAAAGATTATAGGTCAGTAAGAAAACAGTAAAATAGAAACCTAAGGAAAGAAAACCCCATTTCCTTTATTTCATCATACGGTAGCCCTCATATTCAGGAATATATTTGTAAAGAGAAAATTGAGGTTCTTACATGCACCCTTGGTGATATTCCCTTTTATGTTAAACAGTGTTTCACAAAAATCTGCAAAAATGAAAATTAAACACTCTTCTTCAGTCTTTAGACTTACACTTGCATGTAGAGTATATTCTTTTCCAACATTCTTACACTTTAATGTATATAACAACCAAGTTTCGAAAATATTTGATGAAAAATATAACAGTCATGATTTTATTCCTCAAGATTAGCAAGTCGTGCGTCGCGGAGTCAGATGGTTGGATACGCGGAATTTTCGAAACTTTTCAAAACACGCAAAACGAAAACGGTAAGAGATAGTAAGCTAAAATTTGATACTTATGCCTATATCTGTAAGGAGAATATATGAGCAAAGTTTCATCAAAATATGAGGTGGTGGGTGAGAAAATTACTTTTTTTGGATGATTTCACATGGAATGACTCTTGTCCGCTTGCTAATTTAGGGTTGTACAACACCCACAAAAAAAAAGCTCTCCAATGTGGGGAAGCTATCGGTTTTTCATTTTCTTTTTTCAGTGCCTTCCAGTGCACCTTCACTAACATTTGACACAACATAATAGTCAATATGGTTGAGTATAGAAAAATCAGGATCACTTTCAACTTGAGTTTGTTGAAAATTGTTAGCATTATTCAAAATGATTTTAAATTATTGAAGTAAAATCCTACAGATCCCAACATACATTCACCAACACAATGAAGAGCACAGATCAAAATTTATCAAACCCAGATTTCAGTTAGAGGAAGTTTGAATATTACATCTTAGAAATAGCTTACAAAATCATACAAATATTTCCTAAAATGAAATTAAGAATTCACATTACTATAATCATGTACTTTGAATTTAAGGAAGTCAAAAGATTTAAGTTACTAAATAAATATTTTATTTGAAAAACTACTGAGAACAAATTTAATTTTAATTAAACTAAACAATAGTTACATTCTCCGTAAGGGCGTTAAGTATTATAGTGAAACATCACATATCCATTACAGGCTCACAGATATACAAAATACTGAAAATCAAATTTGTTACAGAAATGCACGTGCTGAACATAATAGGTTTCTCAAAAAAGAGGAACTTAATTTTCACTTCATGGATATGTGCGGTTTCTTAAATAAGGGACTTGACTCAAGTGGGGAAAAACTCAATTACTTAAAAATTTATAAATAACAACCATGTCAGAGATCAGAAATGCTTCAGCCAAAATGGAGGAGTAACTACTGCAAAATTAGGAGTGATTTAATATTAGGTGGGCAATGGCACTAAAAATATTTGTTCTGCAACTTACTTGGAAGGAACTGTGAATTTATTCTGAGTGGATGAGGAAAAATTGGAAAACCATGTAGACTGCGTCTTTGTTGATGTGTTCAGCGGTGACTGTCCCGTTCCAGCAGGAGAGCCAACCGCCCGAGTACTACTGTTGTCTTTGTCCGTAATAGTCTTAAATCCCACAATGGAATTTTCTTTACTAAATGAACTAGTTGGAATATTGAATTTCCCTACACTTCCGAAACTTAGAGGAGTACTACAGAAGGGCGTAGGAGAATTCGCTGATTCATGCACATTAGTAGAACTAGTTTTATTGAAACTCAGGATGTCTTTAACTCAGAAGGTGTTTATCATAATCTCGAAAACAAGGAGAAAATATAACGTATTGGTTTTCCTCGAAGTACTTCTGAATGTGTTTGACGAAGCACTCGTTAAGCTTCTTCACCGACGCCAGGTAGTCATCCGTGTATGGGGGCGAAGGCTCGCGGGGATCCCCGGGCGTCGCCGTAGCAGGAGCGGCGATGCGATTGGTCTCTGGAGGAGCAGACGTCGCGTTGCCGGTGGCCGTCGTGGCGCTGCTGTCGCCTTTCGTCTCTCCATCGCTTCCATCCTCCGCGCTCTTACTCAGAAAACTAAACGGGCTTGGATTTGAAGTTGGTTTATTGAATCCTTGAAAACCAGCAAAAGTAAATATATAGCTGGTAGCGCTGTCTGGTCGATGTCTTATTCACACTACTACGAACTTCATACTTCAGACCCTTCCGCCCTATCCTGTTTCCTTAGTCTGAGTGGAGCCTTGTATCAGACCCCAGATTCCGGCACCTGTTCACGCTCTCGTTGTGAGCCATCCGTAAACCAAACGTGACCCCCAGTCTGGACGCTAGTCCTTACGCCCGTGACCCAATACTCTCTAGTGGGGATCATCACGGAAAATTTATAGTCTAAATTATACACGGACTCATCAGGTTCCCAATCTATCCTGTCAAGGGTCTCGCTACCTGGAGGCTTGTCATGACTGATGTGTGCCCTTTAAGTGGGATCTTAAAGGAAAAGCCAGCGAGTGGTCACAGGCGATATGCGTCCATGTTTGTCAGCTCTTTAACATATAACTGCAGCGGAGGTAGTCATAGAAGTGCCTACATTGCACTAAGCGGAGTAGTGCCGAATGGCCCGGTTATTCCTAAATAAGATAGTCTCCTGTTTAGCTTGGTAATTACCGTCCCTACCCCAGAGCCAGGCCACCAGATCAGTCACGCAAAAATGTTCGTAAGCTTTATGACAACATCATAGAGCTAATGAACCACAATTGGTCCTAGTCCCAAAATCTTCCTAATAGCTCTACGAGAGGTCCACAACATTTTGAGCGACTTATCCACTTTATGGTTAATGTGTTTTGTACAACATAGCTTAGCATCCAAGATCATCGCGAGATACCACACTGAAGTTGATCTCACTAGCCTTTTCCCAAATAAGAAGGGCTTTGACAAACCATCGAGCCTTCGTTTCTCGTGAAAACTACTAGGTTTGTCGGGTTAACTGACAAGCATGTTACCTGTTACTATTTCTCCACACTGCGTAAGGATCTGCATGAGCTCAGTAACCGTACTAGAAAAATTGCCCGCGACCACCATGCTGTTATCGTGAGCGTAGCACAAAGTATAGGTTCCACCAACATTAAATCTAGAAAGTAGGTCATCCATGACCAGGCACAACAGAGTTTCTACCGATTCTCCACCATGTGGACTCCCTCTGTCTATGCTAGCCCTCAACATAACAGTATTGAAGGATAGAAGAACTTGGCGGCTCTGCAAGAGGGTTGTAATCCATTTTGATAGAATAGATCTAACTCCTTTTTTTACTAGTCTAAGCTTTATTGAGCTTAGGATAGTATGGTAAGAAGCCCCCTCTATAACAAGGAAAAAACAGCAAGTAGTTGTTCGTCAAGGGTACTCTCCTGCCTCATCACTAGTTGATGAAGAGCCGTTTCAATGGATTTTCCCTTGCTGATAAGAGTGCTGGAGGGATGCAGTGGTCGATCCCTCAGCACCTTCTCCTTGATATGCCTGTCCGCAAATCTCTCCACGGTTTTTTAAAGAAAATGAGTCAGACAGTAAGGACGATAAACCTTAGACCTAGTATAACATGGTCTGCCAGGACAAAGACCACTTTCGCCTGTCGCCGAAGGGAATGTACATTTTTGTGGGGCGTTAGGGCTCGTCAACAACAAGGTTATTAGAACCCTTGGGAGTGTACATATCCCCTGGTTAAGCATTCCCTGTAAATCCTCACAAGATGTGGTATGATGTACTCCCGGCTCTTCTGCAGAAGTGCAGGGAAAACTTCGGTCACTGCTAGGTTTGCGACAGGTGCAAAAGATGATATTGCCCATTTCACTCTATTATAGATAACGATCTCCGTTGCCTCATTCCATCGTTTTCTATCAGTCAAGCGGGATCTTCCTGATTCCACGTCAATATTTCTGTTGTTGCTTCAGGAAAGTATGCAGCATCAGGCTCAGAGTTTCGACCTCAGTTGATGTGAAATATTCTGAGGGAGCATTCAAGGTACCGAGCCTGGCCATACTGTCTTTAATAAGTATTCTATGAAATCTAGCTGCTTCATGGAGTTTCTGAATATCATCACAGAACTACCTCCATAATTCCTCGAAGCTTTCTGACTTCCGCCTTGTATTCCTTCTGAGACTCCCAATACGCGTCCAAACTTATCTTATTCCTTAGGGTTCCTATGTCTATTCCACAGCCTTTTGGTCCTCCTCCTAAGGTATTCTAGGTAGCCATTCCATCTAATGCTCCCTGTATACTTTTTCTTCTCCACGACTAGGCAATTCATCTCATAACATGTGGTTAAAGTTTTAGTCACATAAATAACCCCGAACTTCAGTTCTCATTTGTTGCTATATCTATACAAAGGACCATTTTCCAGTACCCTTCTCAAGTTCTCTCTAAACGAGATCCAGTTGGACCGTCTGGGATTTCTCTAGGATTCACTCTTGAAAGAGCCCTTTATGTTAAACACAATATGTCTCAGGTTTGACAGGGAGGGTTCCAGTCCACTTAATCATCCAAGATATTCATGGAGCCCAGAGTTAGATATATGACTCCATCACTCTTGCGATTGCTGAAGGTCGGGATGTCTCCTATATTAATGATTTCTAAGTCAGTTGAGCAAGTATGCGATCAAATACTCGCCCCGTCGATTGGAGTCTGTTCATCTCCAAATGCCGTGATGGGCATTGGCGTCACAGCCCACCAACAGGTTGAGCCCCTATTTTTAGCAATATACCACCAGTTTCCTGAACTCTTTCGGGGTGGGGAGTTAGTCATCAGCAAATTAAGGTGAGCAAACAAAAAATCTTTGTCCCATTGCTTCTCTGCATATCCCACTCGTACAGCTACAAGATCCATAGTCATCGATCCAGGTATTGCATTAACGTTTATAAACTTGATTAATATACATGCTCTGGGTTTGACACTTGCTCCAGCACAGAACAGTGTGTGTTTCTTACATCTCAGTCCTATGGTATTACCCTGCCTGAGCCATGGTTCCTGTATCAGGGCGTTTGAAAACCCACCGCTGTTTATACTTGTTACTAGTACTCTTGGGGACGCAATACACTGCTGCAAGTTTATTTGGATAAAAGACAATATCTCTTAACTTTCACCCCAGCGCTTGCCCTACAAACCACCCGGCTACGCCTACGGTTTCGGTCCTCGTCCTCAAGTGCCCACCGACAGGCTGGATGGTTCCGTTACCTGCCCCGTCTCCACCCCAGGTGGAAGTTCTAATTGCAACTCGGATTTCGGGCCGGGTTTCGACCCAGCCTCATTGGCGCCGCCCTGAACTCCGACCTCCTTTCTGGACGTGTACCCTGACAACTCTCTAAGCTTGCGCTCGGTCTGTGATCCGGGCTGAGTGCTTGCTACATCCTCCTTCTGTGGAGGTTTCTGCTCTTTCGAAATGGTGGGTTTTGCCTCCTGCTTGCTTTCCAGCGAGGTAAAGGAGGAATTACGAACACCACAATAGTTGCACGTGCCCACCACCCTAGTGAACTCTCGGTAGTCTATGCTCACTCAAGCAACACTCCCTTCTTCTCTATCTTCTTGTCATACATCCTCCAGCTGGAGATATACAGTCCATCGCTCTGGGGCATAATTCTCCCCAGAAGAACAATGCTGTCTTTTGGCGGTCCTGATACCCAAATCATGTTCCTTTAGTAGGTAAGGAGTTTATCCAGGACCATGATTGCGAACCTGACTCCCTCCCAAGGCTTCATAAGTGGCACGGTACTCGAGAGCCAAGTTTTTGTCTCCTCGTTCGCACACAAGACTTCTGCTCCCGTTGACAAGTAGCAATCCAGGAAGTGGGTCTAGATAGCTCACTGTATAGGGAGACCATCAATGAGCCTCATACCGAGCCGCCATGGCTCTACACTTCCTTTTCTTGTCCGCACTAGAGCGGTTGCTGTTCCTCAAGTTGAGGTTGCCTCATCAGCTCTAACGGTTGAAAAGGTTGAGTCCGAGTGGACCTTTAGAGGAGGTTCTCTCAGACGTCTCCCATTATTTCCCTCGGAGTTCCCAGAGGAGATCTCCGGTTTGTAAATCTTTTTTGTATAATTAAACGAATTCATGTGAATTCTCACGAGAATCTAGGAATAACTACTGTCCACCGAAGTAGAGCCCCGCATTCCTAGGTAAGTCTAGGTATTTAGCTCGCCTAGTTATTCTGTCATATTCAGTGTTAGGAAACAACATTTCGAATTCGGAATGTGATGAAACTCGCTACAATTATAAAAGCGAGAGGGTTGCATATTCGAGAGTGCATTACAGTTCGAGCAATGAATAGAGAAACTGACTCATCTTCCATCGATGGGAGTATAACTCACACTAATTGTGAGAGAAACCTGTACGTCATACATCGATCGCTGTAATGATGTGTTATTCCCAACTGCTACCACTATCCGTTCATCAGAAAAAAACTGATTTGAAATTAAGGGTGCGTGATGGCACTTTTCCCTATTTATTATCAAAAAACGGAAGAACATTGAAGTGACTATTTTGGACGTATGTATGCCAATACACCAAGCAATTACCTATATTATTCACGTAAAACACTTTCTTGAGATCACTCAAGAAATTGATAAGGGAGGTGTGGGTGGAAACCCCTTCATAGGCATGGTTAGATAATATGACTTAAATTTTTAATACAAATAATATGATAAATGCAATGGTTTTCATCACGAATCAATTTATTTAATCCTAAGAACCCAACTTTTCAAACGAGGTAAAATGTTGAAGAGGGTTACTCACAGAGGGATTCTTGCATTGATTAAAAACACATAAACAATTTTTTGGACAATCTCACACAATCCTAAGTAGTTTTGGAACATTTAAAGTACACCGTTTTCAAAGTGTTGAGGGAGAATATGGTGGGAATGGTTTATCAGATGTTCTTTAATAGCAGCTACTTGAGAGTACATTATTGTGTCTGTATACATGAGACTAGCTCTTTCCAACATTTTGATGTTTGTACTTTATTTTGCTTGATTTTCATCCATATTTGCATTTATTTTAACTAAAAAGGTATCCAATCGTGATGGAGCAGACACAGATAGCCCCTAATAAGGAAGTGCCCTCAGCACGAATTTCACTCTAAAGCCCTAAAGCCCCATTAAAAAAATATACATTCTAAAACAGAGGGTATGGAGCGATGAATTAGTTACGCCGCCAATTTTGTGGGGCAGTGTTTCATCAATACAAGTAGGAGAGCTCTCCTGCTGCTCGAACAAATAAAGCGTATGCGATTTCGTGGGGATGCAATGTTGAATATTGTGGCAGAACGAAACTTGGTGGTTAAAAAAATATACTGAATTTAAATTTTGAGCGCCTCGACTATTTTATCTCAGGGTTCCACAATAATTTCTGGGTTCGATTTTTTTAATGAAGGAAAGGACCATGCAATGGTTCCACTTAAGGAAAACGCTACTGACATATAAATCCCTTTAATTTAATTACAACAAAACCCCTCATGTTGTTTTCCCCCAAAAGAAACAAACACAAATGGTGGGCAAATAAGAACATAAACACTACCACCTAAAGGACATCTTTCCCTCCCCAAAAAATAAATACACTGGCTTTAACCATAATATTATCTTATCAACAATTAAATCTTCCTCTTTCTCAAACAATAGCAATACACTGAATTTAATAATAATATTATCTGATCAACAATTAAATCTCCCTCTCTCTCAAACAATAGCAATACACTGAATTTAGTAATAATATTATCTTATCAATAATTAAATCTCCCTCTATCTCAAACAATAGCAATACACTGAATTTAGTAATAATATTATCTTATCAACAATTAAATCTCCCTCTCTCTCAAACAATAGCAATACACTGAATTTAATAATAATATTATCTTATCAACAATTAAATCTCCCTCTCTCTCAACCAATAGCAATGCACTGAATTTAATAATAATATTATCATATCAACAATTGAATCTCCCTCTCTCTCAACAATAGCAATCCACTGAGTTTAACCATGGCATAATATTATCAACAATTAAATCTGTCTTGGCACTGATTTAGTCCATAGTTCATGTCTCTTTTTTATAATTTATGCCAGTTGATTCATTACGCGCAAGCGCAATACGACGTCGGTTAGCCTCGTTTGAAAAGTTGGGTTTTTAGGATAGCCGCGTCCGTCCGAATGACCGCCCGAAAAAAGTTCGTCCGCGGCTCGGATCGAGATCAACTCATTAAATTGTCCCAATGATCAAGCAATCAACGAACACTCGACTCGAGCTAAAAACATCTGAGCTGAGCGAAAAATCTATCTCAGCGATGTAAGCGATGTGAGCTGACTGCGAAAATCTAATATCTGAGCTGCGCGAAATGACTGATGCGAGCGATGTCAAAAAAACGTCTCAGCGCTGTGAGCTGAGCGAAAAATCTAAGCGATCTGATCTGACTGATGTGACCGCTGTCGAAAAAACGTCCGATGTGAGAAATGTGAGCTGAGCAATGTCAGCGGCGTCGAAGCTACCAGCTACGAGCGTGAACGATGTTACTGATGTGAGCTTCTCGAAAAATCAAAAATCTGTGAGATGTATCAGCGAAATTTCGTTTTCCATTCCTTAAATGGTCTTACTCCCCACTTCTATCTATTTTTCCCTTCAAGATCTTCCAAATTTTGAATTCCACGTGACCGAAACTTCCAATGCTAAAACGATTCCCCCTTCTTACGCCTAGATTCTGATTGGGAAATTTTAAAGGTCTTCGAATAATTTCTAACGTTTTCTTGCAACGATGATTACTCCCACGATTTTACGGACAAGTTGGTTCTAGTCTCGACCCTCGCACATCTGGGGTTATTGCGGTCGGGTTGGGTCGGTTTCCCCACCCCCTCGCTAACTTGCTATTTCTAAAAAGTTGTAAATTTCCTTTGACACCAAAGAGCCGACTGTGGGTCTGCGCCATATCAGATGCGAACGCTGCCTTCGTCATCTCTCAACGGACGGCCTTTCAAATTTCTACTGAGTCGGAAGATTTTCCTTCCTCTCTTTAAAATTTCATTATTCCCGAACAAGGATGATCTTATTAACAATTAATTACTGAATTATTCAAATCTCACAATATCCATTGTCGACTTGTGATGGAAGTCACATTTCAGTCTTCCCCGCATGCACGAGTTTGGAAAGTTTCCGGATTCGAACTCCCTTCCACTATGTTAATTTGTATTTGAAAATCGATGTGCTTCTCCTTACCGACATTTTTGAATCGTTTCGCAACTTGTGTATGCGTGTGTACATACTCGATCCTACGCATCATCTCAATACATACTCTCTGTCATGGGACGAACTGGTAAAAATGACGAGAGTGGATTTGGAACTGCTTACCGACGAGGATTCTTTGAAAGAGGGATTCGCGGAGGTCTCATACAAGTCTGTGTGAGACATGCCAAAGTAAACTGTCACTTTATGAATGATCTCTATAATCTTCATGAACCCGATTGTTATCTACAGAATATCGACTGTAACAATCTATACGGACAAGCTATGTCGCGAGCTTTACTTACTTGGTGACTTTCAATGGGTGTCGGATGTTGCACGTTTTCGAGTAGCGCAGGCAGTGATGGAGGCGGATAAGGGTTATTCGATAGAAGACGATCTCGACATTTCGGAACATCGCCACGACGCACTCAGCGATCTACCGCTTGGTCCTGAGACGCACATACCCCCCACCGCGACAGTCAGCAGCCAAAACTCTTGGCTGCACTTCTTCCTAAACGACGTTACGTCATTCCTATTCGCAATTTACAATAGGCGATAGACATGGGCTACACAATTCTTCACATTCATAAAATTCTCTCTTTTCGTCATTCGCGTTGACTTCTTCCCTACCTCGAACTCGACCCCGCGTTGCGAAAGAATGCCACATCGACTTTTGAAACTAATTTTTATAAATTGATGGTGAATATTATTTATGGAAAATCATGTGAAAATGTAAGCCAACATCGACGCATCTCGTCAGCACGTGGGAGTGACGGTGCGGTGCGCGGAAACACCCAGCGAAGGTGACCTTATGACGATCGAGTTGCTTAAAACAGCAGTAAAGATAAATAAGCCTATTTAGTGGAATTTTTAATATACGAACAAATATCACATGTTCAATTTCTTCTTTACGTTTCTCAAACCGCGCAAGCCCGACATAAAGCTCTTATATTTAGACACAGATTCGTGTATCTTGTCGACGTCACGCAATGTATATGACGTCATTAATCTTTATCCTTCCCACTACGACACGTCAACGTTTGATGCTTTCAATAAATTTAACATCCTCCCATGTAATAGTAAAGTACTGGGTCTGTTTAAGACTGAGCGCGGAGGTGATATGCTAATCTCTCCTTTTGTGGGTCTCCGTCCTAAAATGTATGTTATTCAGACGATCTCATAGCTCACCACATGTAGAGCGAGCTGTATCAAGCGGTCGGTTGTCACAAACTATCGTCTCGAGTACTATACAGACTGTTATTTCACGATAAAACGAGAATGGATATTTAACATTGTATTCGATAGAAAACGCATACTCTTTATTCTTTGGAGCAACAGAAGCGCTCTCTTCTATGTTTCGATTATAAACGGTATTGGGTGGATAAGATAAATAGTTTACCGTGGGGCACTACAGCATTGTCGAGTGAGTCGTCCTCTTGCGTAGACATGGAAAAACAAGTGTATTGGCATGCAGATAATATGATTGATTATGTGTTGGACATCATCTCACATTTCCTCAACCACAACCTCAAGGACATCCCTGATTTTGCAATCCAGGCACATGTATGTCTCTTGGCGTTATTTGAGACGAAAGATTCTGCACTCGCTGAACGTGTTACCGTCATACGTCCAGCACTCTGCATGCGCGATCATCCTACCGAAAACCTTCCTCCTGCTTAAGATGATGATGCACAAGCCTGAAAAAATAGATGACTTTTTCCTTCTTCTTTACACGCAAGCAAAAAAGAAGAACCGTTTTTCTTTTGTTTCCGTGCGCCATCTGTCAACAGATCTTCCGTCACACACTTCTCACACCCCGCAGCCACATTATCTGCAGGGGGTGTTTGGAAAAGTGTGTGATGGAGGAGCGCAAGTCCTCCAGTCCGATGTGTCGGAGTCATTTCGACAATTATTATGTCATGTTTCGGCAAGTGATGTGTCAAAGACCTTCTTTTTCGAAAGTCATTCAAAATTTGTAATGACACATCTCATGCCAAAACATGTGTGGGGATGTGTAATGCCACGCAATAAAGTACCTCTCATCAGGGTGGAGAGAGAGCTCGGCGTGCTATGCATGGACGCCAAATATATATGTAAATACACACTCATATTTTTCTTTCATTTTCCTTACATCCCCATCCAGTTAGGGTACTTTCCCCCTTCCACTTCGTTCTCCCGGGGAAAAGATTCACTTTCCCCTACCAGTGTGGTGAAAGACGTCATTGGTTGTGGTGGTGGACACTGATGTAGTCTAGTCGAGGATGGATCAGATCAGCAGTATCCTTTTAACCTGTGGGTCTAGGGTTCGTCTCCTTGTTTGGGCACAAATGTCTTGCTTCACAATATTGTTTAAAATTAATATTAGTATTAATTTTTTCATTAAATTTAGATGGTAGTTTTCTACTTCGCTAAGGGAATGACGTGAGAGGTGGAGGGGATACGCTTCTTTTCAGTAGAGGGGCCAATGAGGTTATTGATTGGTGCTGGAGGGGGACACTCACTGCCACTCCGCCATGTTGATGATATAGTCTCTCTTTAGCAGTCGTCGAGGATGAATCAGACAGAGTTCAGACGGTAGAGCAGCCTGTGTTCAGGGTTCGACCTTTTATATATTCTTGGTGACTGTATCTTTGGGTATATTCTTGATAACTTCACAGACATGTGAGTTGTCAATCCGGGTAGGATTCAGTACTGTGAAAAGCGTGCGTGTTCTTCGAACCTTTTAATTTCGGAAATATGTACACGGAGACTCGTAGTGAATAGCACACTAGTCATCTACCTCAGGTGACGCTGGTTCACACCCTGGATGATCGAATAAAGCAGTGGTGGGTAAAACAAGTTTGCGGCTAGTTTACTCAGGATTTTCCAGTTTCAATTGTCTTTATTCACCCAAAAGGCAATTATCATATTTGATCATTCACATCATTCATACATGACGCATCACGGGTAGGAGCATGGAAGAGAATCCAGCATCTCTGTAAATCCTAAGCTACAAAGTAAGGAGACATCTCATCCTCCCATCTCCGACACCTTGTAAGAGGGAAAAGAAGTAAAGACGAAGACGAAATGTGTTAGTAAGGTCGTGTTGATCACAAATATTTTTTAAATTTTAAGTATTTATATTTAAGGGCTCTAATGATCTAGACTTTGGTGAGACCTAAAGCCCCAATTAAAAACAACATTTATATTTATTCCTCTAATTGAAAGGAAGGAGATTCAGAATGGCTCCATGCGTAGAGCTTTGGGATTTTTCATCACACTTGAACGCCCACAGTGACTCAACCTGCTGTAAAACAAGTGCTGGTTCTATCCTGGGCTCAAAATGGCCAGAGCGAGATGCTGGTTCCTTCTCCTCCTGTGACGACCAGTAATTGCGGTGCTCTATCATTCGTGAACCGCATGGACACGGTCTTTACGTGAAGACAATAAGGGGACAGACAGTCAAAGGGGTAGCAGCTAGCATCGTGAAAATGGTGTTGACAGAGAAGAAGATAGTCTACAGACCGCTATACTGCGCCAATGTCTACTTTCAAGATTTGAGACAGAGAGAAGTGACGCAAGACACTTTAATTTCTCCGTGTAAATGCGTTGAAGAGTGTAAGAGGATAATCGAAGTTGTGAAGGAAGAACCTGCTTCATATATTTTTTTTTAATTTGGACAACAAATTCTTCCGAGTTTTTAAATTCATTCGTAAAATGTTTTTGAATGACTTCTAGTCCTCTAACATCAACTTTGTGAGGAGAATGGTGGATTCAACAAATTGATACTTTAAATTTACGCATTTACGCACCCACTCTTACGTTCTCTCGCACATATTTCTTGTAATTCCCCTAAAAGAAATTTCGTTTTCCAGGACGAAAAGCGTGTATACGCACGTCTCACTTAGTGTTGCGGCGCCATATTTAACGTCGTCACGTGTCTATTACGACAGTTCACTACTCTTGGCGATGACTTGTCTGTAGTCGGTTGCTTACACGACGATAGCGCTCCCTTGTCAGTTTAGCAGACGGCTTCTCTCCTGTGAACTGACTGTCCCATTACTGTCCTCATGTAAAGGCCGTTATATGACCCGTTGTGGGAAAATGACTTGAATTGGATAGAAAAACATGCTCGTTTTTAAATTATTTTAATAATTTATTCAAAAGTTGTATTAAATATTTTATCAAAACAAAACAAAGGTTCATATTAACTTTTTTTCAATTACAAACTATTAGACATGGAAAGGGTATAGATTGTAGTTTTGAACCATGACAACTCAGCTGAGTGAGAGATGTTTATCCATACTTTATCATTTAACTGGAAAGTAATAATAATAAATTTATTGTCAAAAAAACAGTACAAACGGCGTATGACAACGTGGAGGACAATAAACTAATTTACTCTCCGGAAGCAAGCAAGGGAGTATCCCATCAATTCCGATCAAGGGCCCTAAGGCACAGGTGGATTCAAAAATTTCAGCAAAAATTCATAGATAAGATGAAAAGTTAGCTGCGAGTTATAAAACTAATAGAATGTCAATATGTTTGTAATTTAACGCAAAAAATTTACATGTCAAATTATTATCGAACTATCGATTATTCTGAGTATAGTGTTTCAAAATCATAAGAATTGAAATAACACTAAATTCACGATGTATTGTTACAATACACACGCCCCTAGACAAAGTCTAGAGAACCTGTATAAGAAATACGCCTCTACCCGAAGGAAAAGTGGAGAAAAACCCGGGCCAGGATGGGGCTACAGATTTAATGTACACAACTGTGCCAAAGTTGAGTACACATAAAACTAAATTAATATGAGTCATAAGACAACACAATCAAGCAAGAAAATAGTTTTTTTTTTAAATTGACACAAGTTATTTAAAAAGTACTACAGCAATGGCGTGGTAAAGTACAAGACGGATTTAACTTTTATTAAAATCAATAAATTATTTTACATTGTAGAAGCACTGGTGCAGGAGGTAGTTTTTAACCGCGGATTTAAAGAGATTCAATTTCATAATATCTTTTATATTCTTGGGAAAGGAATTATATAGAACGATTCCCGAATGATATGGTCCCTTTTGGCAAAGAGTGGTGTACACTCTAGGGCGATGAATATTATTACTATTGCGAATACTGTGTTCGTGAACGAGACTGTTTCGTATGAAGCAAGGGTGGCACTTCAGTAATTCGGTCTTAACAAACACGACCGTTTCATAAATATAAATGCAGGGAAAATTAAACTGTCTTGCATCACTTCTCTCTGTTCAAATCTTGAAAGTACACATGTGTTAAGATATTTAATTCCTAGAATAAAGGTTTACAAGAGTTTCGGGGATGAGATTTACAAATTATCCGAACTATCCTCTTCTAAATTCTGAAAGTTTGAATACTCTGACCGGAATTGCCCCAGAAGATAATGTCGTAACGTAAATGGAAGTAGAGTTTGCAAAATATACGCAACGGGAAATACGTGGACTAACTGCGTTAACTAAGATTCGGAATGCATAACACAATTTGCTTAATTGGGAATTAGGATTGTCAAGGTGTCAATTCCATTTGAGGTTGTCTTAAATACGGATCCATCAAGTAAATTAGTGAGCGATGACGTTTTTAACTACCGTCGTCTCTTGACGCATAGTGCAAATATAAGTAAATATTTCCGTTCGTTATCATCTCGACTCTCCTGAATAAGTAGCAATTTCCTAAATGTTGGTTTACACTTCGCAATTTGACTCGCGCACCTTACTCACTTAGGGCCCCATGCGACGTGTAGCTCACTCCAAGATCTGACATGCCAGTGCGATTTACTCCTAGCCGGGATACTGTGGATGTCTGGCAAGGAATTCAGAGCGAGTTCCTGACGTGTAGACGGGCAGTCTTACTATAACCTTCAGGACTCCATAAAACGGATTGTGAGTAATTTTTTACTGCTTCACATCGACTCGGTCGCCCTAACGCATAGATACGCTTTGTGTGAATTGTTGGGGTGCGGATACGTTTCTTTCACGAGGAAGCTGTGCGACGTTTAAAACGGGGTGTAAGGAAAATGGTGTGACGATGCTTATCGGGGCAACACTACCTTAATTACAAAGACTTAGAGCTGGTTTAAAATGTCCCCTTCCAACGACGTTCATTCAGTGAATGTGTTAAGTTAATAAAATTTTTTTTTTCACACACTGAAATAAACATGTAAAAAATAACATTTCTCGCTTTATCGTATCTACTTGTGCATTCTTTTTCTGTTTTCATAATATCACTGTTCAAATTATCCATAAAAATAAAAAAGATTAAAATAAAAGCTTGGATCCTTAAAAGGCATGCATAATATTCCAATTCTATTCTATTTATAAAACAGAAACATTCGTTAAAAACAATATACCTACAATAAAGTATTTATTTTGTATATTACAAATTTCATGGGTTTAATCCACCCTTTTTAGTAATAGTACACCATTCATATTTTTACTTCTCTGGATTGGTAAAATGCTAATAGTTGCATATTTTCATCTACATAAAAACGGTATTTATATATTGGAGGAGGCTCAACTTCAAATTTGCCTACTACAATCGTGTCAGTTTTTGAAACAATGGCAACTTCGTCGCAAATTTTATTTTTCACTCGTCATCCAAGGACTTGTATTCAGATTTCAAATCTTCCCTTTTCTTGTTAATTAAACTATTCAATAGTGCTTACAAAAAACCATTATCGCAAATAATTCGTCTTTCCTCGGTACTCTCTTCCAAAAAAACATTAGCAGATTAGTTTGCTACAACACCAAGATTTTCATGGGAATATCACATTTTCGTAGAAATGGGACCTTCAAAGTAGCTGAAGTTCTTTCGCCAGTTTCTTCTGCGAATATACACGTTTCCTTTTCTTCCACCCTGACCACTGTGATGATAATGATTACAAATCTGTAAAATATAACAAGTAATATAAAATCTTTCACGACCAAATAATTTATTAAATATAAGAAATAAATTGTTTTATGAGTCAAGTAGCTGATATATTCCTAATTAATGTTAAAAATAAAAACTGATTTATAACCATCAGCTGTGCACCTTGGAATGTTTGTTTGAGGCGAAATCCTTCCTTATTGCTAATTCCTTTCATTTTTGTTAATTCACGATCTTTCAGGAAGGAAAAAACGTGTACCTGAGGTCCATGTTCTCAATTACATTACATCCTGCTACGTATCTCTTAAAAACCACATTGAGATTAGAAATTAATGATCCGATAATTATGAAATTTTAGAAAACTCTCTAATTGACGTCCATAAAACATTAAGCAACATGCATTTTTCATCACAATTCTCAATATGCAGAGCCTAATGTGTTCGCCATTGTTGTATCAGTAAGAAGGCTCTGTAATTAATGTGGCGTTGATCAGGGCGGAAGGGGAGATTGTGTCAGTCGATTAATCGCGAGACATTTTTTCATTGCTTTCAAGGATTTTCGACGAAGGATTAAATACTAAAGGGATATCGATACTAATCGATGTTATGGAACAGATAGGAAACGATAGTCTTACTCTTAACAGTAATAAAACTTGTGGATCGGAAATACGTAATTATTAAATATATTAAAATTTTATTGTGTAACAATGGAGATGAAATGTATATATTAAACTAATCTGAAGGACATGTTTAAATATACTCTCCGAAAAGTGTTTGACATTTCCTTAGGTTTATAGACTTTAAGAGAGAATCGTTAGAGGAAATAAAATGCGGAATTTCTCATATTTCCGAAAATACTACGCACAGTTTCGTGGTTCAATCAGTTGTAGTTGGTCACATGATTGCGTCGTATCTCCCTCCCTTTTCTCTTACTCGAACAATAAGAGGCGAGAAACGAGTGACAGCAGGCGCCAAAGGAATTATGAGAATTTTAACACAGCATTTTTGAGAAAATACGTGCTCTAAAGTTGTGGACACGGCTGACGGTTCTCTCCCGATTAAAGTCTCTATTTAGGTTGAACAACGCAACTTCGGGATCGTTTTATCTGCTTTCTTACACCATGGTCTGAACCTGTATGAGCATGGTGGAGGAAGGGGAAGGTATGCCTAACGTTTGTCTTTCTTAAGATTTTGGCATTATTTTTCTACTTGTGTTAAATCGCGGCGGCCCCACGATTGATCTCTTGAATGGTCACGTGAGTAGGTGACGGCCATATTGCTTTTATTAAAATTGCTTCAATACCTTGTGTAAAACTAGTACATCTCAGTTGCTTCTGTAATATCAATTAATTTTTGATGTAATGACTTTGTTGGATGCATGGGGTGATTACTGTAATAAATATTTTTTGTGTACTCAACTTAATTGAAGCAAGCTGAGTTGTCGGAACACTCTACTATTTACTTCGACCGTTTATTGCGTAATATTGGGTAGTCATTCACACAACGTAAACAGAAAGATTACGTTACGATCAGCTCACACTCCGGAGACGACCTTCTGAACCTTTCTTGGTCTAGGGTCGGTACTTCCGCAAAAATTTGAAATTTGGGATTTAAATTCCCGGAAGCTGTCGGTTTCATGTGTCCTCGGGTTGACAGTCAGCCTTCGATCTACGACGTGTACAGAGTGAAATGTTTTTAGTAATGCCTGACAGTGAGGCGATGTTCGCAAAAAGTTAGTAGTAGGACCCTTTCCGGCTCCGCCAACTGAAATTGCACCAAATCTATGGTTTTTGAAAGCCGTATCTAACGATCATGGAGGAACAAGAGGAAGGTGAACCGAACACGTATCTCGGCGAAGTGGATATTCGCACAACTTGTGAAAATATCGAACCCACTGTGGACTTACTATTTTCCCAAGTTGTGTGAATAGCGATACATTGCGCCGTTGGTATCTAGGTTGGTAAGATTTTGGGATAAAAAAGACAATGTATAACGGTCTTATTTCAGAGTAGAATTTTTTGAGTTAGACGTTTTTAATAGATGAATTCGAATATTACGTTTTTATTGCACCATGCTCAGAAAGCAAAATTCCACTTGAGTTTTTGTCACTCTATACGGGTTTATCAAATTTTCGAACTCAAGTTGATTTCAATCTGTAAGTAATTCGTGGCAGGTTTCAATCCCATGTAGAGAGTTTCATTGGATTTAATATCTTGCATTAAATATCGTTACCCTAATTCAGTCATTCATATTACAAAACTTTTTCGTATTAGATCACCATCGTGACTCAGGCTGTGGCGTGGTGGAGCCTGACAATGAATGTTTCGTCCGCGATTTCAAACCCGTCTCTATTACTTGTTTTATTAAATCCTATTCTTCTTACGTCTGTAGTAGATTACGCAACTTGTGCGATTAGTGAACCCGCCGCGGTCTTACCATTTCCACAACTTGTAAGATTAGTGAGCTAGGCATGGCTTCACTATTTCCACCTCTCCTTTTTCAGTGCGTTTTTAGACTAGAACAGCACGTGACACCTACCTTGCGGACCGAATTTCACGATTCTTGTAGTTACAATAAAAATTCATTTCAACATCAATTTCATAGCTAGATTAATTTAAGAGAATATTTCAGCTCATGACTACTTTTCTCTAAAACCAAATTTAAAGTCCAGGAAACGTAAGAAAAAGAAAATTTTAACAAGTCAATCAAGAATACATGATTACAAACTGACATACATTAAATGACGTTACCTTAAAATACTTAATTACATAAATAATTAATTTTTAAAACTAGTAAGGAACTAAATACTGTATATTGCACTAAACCATCCGATTATTAACTAGATGGAAGAAAGCCTGTTTCACTGTTTTTCTTACTTCGGGGAAGACTCCCCAGTCCAGTAAAGGCTCAGTATGTATGTAATGACTACCATAGGAGAGAAGTACTATTATTTGAGCTACTGGCTATCATATAGTCAGGTTTATCTAATAGGGTACTTTTTTACTTTGTCATTCTTGTCCTTGATCACAACTGCTCTGTGAGAACACAGAAAAATGAAAATTATGTCAGAGTACCTTAAGTTGTCCTCACATTTTCCAGAAAGCAACAAAAACTTGCAAGAGGGCTACAGTTATGTTGGCAAGGGAAGTGGGTAAGGATTTCGGAAAAAGACAAGGCACTTAGCCTGCGTTTTACTAGTTTGTGAATGCACATTTTTGTTACTAAAATTTGAGCCACCTACAATAACTATTACATATAACCCTCTCTGTAGCATAATGGTAGTTTTTAGCTTTCAGTATGGTTTTTTGAATTCCATTCCACAATTTATAGTCTCATGAGTAATGAACAAAGACAACTGCAAGTTGATGAAACAAAATTGCTTAATACTAATTTATTTTCTAGAACTTGCCTTCCATGTTGGGGATCCTCTTATCTTTTTGAAATTCATACATATTTCAGAATTAGTTTTATTCTCTCACAAAGAACCATATTTCAGGTTAAAACCAGTTCAAAGTTTACAGAAGCAAACATTTTGAATGAAGCAATCCATGCACAGCAGCACAGGTGACTTCAATCCCGAGTGTTTCTACCCAAAATATAATTCATAAACAGAATACAGACTAAGGAAGATAATGCATCCTTTGATATATTAAAATGTTTAGGTCCTACGCCATGTTCAAGATTCGATTAGGTCTACATTATGTAAAGATGGGATGAAGAACAAGAGTATTCATTTCAGAGAAACTCAATTATTTTAAAGGCAATAATTTTTATAATACAACTACAATTTTTTCTGGTGTAACATCAATAAAAATATTTAATGAACAAAGAGACAAAATAAATACAATAGCTAGAGAAGAAATACAGACATCAGTAGATCAAATGAAATCAGGAAGAAAATTCTCATCACTAATACCCCCATAATTATTAATAATTAATGTAATACTATTAAAATTAACAATACCTCATCTCTTATTTGAAACACCAAACATTTAAAAACATTACACGATACTAAATTCTAAATAATACCTGCAATTTTGCCCCATTACTACCTTAAGGATTTATTCCATTCCTATTAAATGTTTTTCTTCCAGTGAAAGACCGTATTCCAATTAATGCACCACATTACCAACTGTTTCACAAGATTTGAAAGCAGTAAATGATAAGTAATGTTGTAACAAAATAGTCACTCATTAAACAAAACAAAAATCCATTTTCTATACATTTGAAGTATAAAATCAGTAACTTCAAAATTAAAGAAACATACAACAATATATTTTTTCCTTTTCCATTTCTTTCTGTCCCTTCCAACATAATGAGAGGCAAATGTATGCTATATTCAGTTAATCAGTCAAAGGAAATGGTTAAGGGGTGACCCTGCTTAACAAATAACTAAAATATGAAATAAAATGTCCTCCACAAATTATAGCAACATTTTACTGTGTAAATGAAAGCCATTATAGGCCGGACACTTCCTACAGAAATATTCAAAATAAAAGTATTATTAATTTACATAAATCAATCTCAACCTCTCAAAACATACAAGCAGTAATTATTTTGATTTCAAGTTTTACTGACTATTGGTTACATCTCAAAATTATTAAAGGTAAATAGATAAAAATATTGCAAGAAATAAAGGATCATATGTATTCACAATATTTATTTTTTTTAGAACCACCATAGTGATCTGCTACAAGAAGAATTACACGGTATGGAATGATATTTGGATCTATTGTTCTGCGTGTAGAAGAACACAGTACCCAACTGACCACCATTCTAATAAATGGTGATGAATAAAATATAGAAAAGCATAATAAGCATGCAATCAATAACTTACTCTCCCCACCCAGCGGAACAATATTCTATGCCATAACAATTCACAAACCAAAGTTAATGCATGAATATGAAATAGTGTGTTTATGCACGTTCTATATTTATACATATGGTGACTAATAGATATTAAACTTATTGGTATCAATTACCATACACAAATGTTCCTCATATTTAATACCAGTTGACAGGGCTGTTCCACAATGCACATTTTTTTTTGTCATCATCTTGGCAAATAGATATTAGTAAGAAACTTATCACTTTTTATTACATCATCTTGTATCACGATCACTGCACAGTCCAGGAAAAGAGGTCCCTACTCATATGTGGAGCCTATTCAACTCAAAAGGTAAATAAAAACATAATGAAACAGTACCACTGTCACTGGAGAACTCATTTCACATTTAGACTGCTCTTCAAGGCAAATCAAATTTGCAACACTTCAATATGGGAAACAGTAACCTCATCTGTAATTCTGAAGAAAAATATATATTAATACGAAATAGTAAAGCAAAAGTAGAAAATAACAAAAATAATGAATACAGAAGACTGACCATCTTAAATGGATTTATTATTGAAGAATTTACAAATACAGAGCAACAAAATTATACTTTTCTATTATAACAAAGAATTTCTAATTTCATAATTGAGAAAAAGCAGGTAAAATTATGTTACACGATTCTCATCTATCTAGCTTTTATCAGCACAAAGCTAAACAGACAATACTTTGAACATTAATATACAAAATAAAAACAACAACTATATAACAAGAAGATAAATCACTTTAAAATAAATGGATAGAAATATTTGCAATAAATTTGTTTCATATTTATGAACATTCTTTAATCAAGTAGTAAACCACTAATAGTACATACAGTTTTCACCAAAAGCTACACTATCACATACAAAAGCTTGAGGCACACTTACTATGGGTCTACTTTCAGCAACATCCTGATTTAGGAGGATCCACAGGCAGGCCCTTGGCAATGTTGACCTTGCTGACTGGGTCAGGAGCAGAGGAAGGAGGCCCTACTCTATTCTTTATTTCAGCTGCCATTGTCATAAATGACTGCTCAACATTCAGAGATGTTTTAGCAGATGTTTCTAGGAACGGAATGCCCAGCTGATCTGCATATTCCTAAAATACATATAGCTGACATTAAACAAGGAAAAGTTTTTATTTACGAACATACAAATAATTTTCAGTCAACCTACTTTGGCTGTTGTATAGTCTACAACCTTCTTCGCAGTAAGATCACATTTGTTTCCAACTAATAGTTTGTTCACAGTATCACTAGCATAACGTTCTATTTCTTCTAGCCACTGTTTGACATTGTTAAAGGATTCTTGATCTGTGCAATCATACACTACAATAATCCCATGAGCTCCTCTGTAATAGCTGGATGTAATTGTACGGAACCGTTCCTGTCCTGCAGTGTCCCACTGAAATTAAAATAATAATATATCAGCAAAAATAATTCTTAAATATATGGTCATTTATTTTTATAATACAAAAGAATTAAAAACTAAACTGAACATCCACAGCTGTAACTTTACAATAGAAAAACACTCTTCTAACAATACTCAAAAACATTTAGTATGTGTAAGTTCATTTCATAGTCTTGATCTGCTTACTAATACCAAAATTGTCCGAACTATTCAAGCTGTAGTTAAGAGCCTCTCTCACCAAGATGGCATTTTTTTTAAAATAAGAAAATTGAATAAAACCCACAGAACACACATGTGGTTGATATGGCAACGGTGAGTTCAATCATGTCTAGAGGTGGGTCGTTGCTACTGGAACCGCCTCTGGAGTTCAACTGAAGCTGTTCAGTCTCTGTTTAGAGCAGTAAGTTTTGTTGCAACTGAGGAGCACTACAACAAAATAATTACCACTCTAACTTTACACTAAACAGCTTCACTTGGAACCATGTTGCTGTTGCTTCATTGCAACAGTGCAAACACTTCCATAAACAGTTGAAACAATTGTTAATAGCTCTGTATATTCTGTATATTGTTCCTGTAAACTTCAAAAATAATTACTAAATGCACTGAGAATTCAGAAGTATGGCAAATTAGGTTTGGTCTATGAAAACAAAATCTACGTTTGACCAAACTGCAAAGTAAATTATTCAATTACAAAATAAGTTAAAGAGTCAAAGTTTGGTTTATAATGGTACATGGAGAAACCAAACTCACATTCGTTGAAAAAAGTTACAACCTTAAAGAATCAAATCATGACACGCTCATTAAAAAGAAAAATTTCACCGGAATTGAAGGAGACTGACACTACAGATTCATTGCAATGGAATTGTTTGGTGGAAATGATTCACATTCTGTTGTAGAGCTGTTTCCATCAAGACCATTCGAAGTAACAACTTATGATGATTTTTTAAATCACTTTTAATTTGTACACGTAGTAGTGAAAAAATTCCAACATTTCCAAAAAAAAAACAGAAAATTCCCTGACTTTTCCCAGATTTCCCGGTTTTACTGGTTGTTTGCCACCCTGCTTATTTGAATAGTAATAGAGTTCAGGAGTTTATATATGAACTCTTATTATTAAAGTGGTTCAATGGTAAGTAATTCAATGGTTTGTGAACCTTTAATTGTTGTGTCAAAATACTTCTTGTTATTATTTTCATAGAAAGTAATTGTTAAATTTTTCTTTATAGTTTACTTTATTTATCTACACTTTATCTCAAAACATTTTTTTTTATTACTATATAAGTAATAAAGTAAATTTTCTTAGTATTTGAAACCAATTTTATACAGTAGTTTCTAAGACATGAAAATTAGACTGTTCACGTAAGGGCCTTAATAGTGGAAAAGGTATTTTGATATAAAAATTCTAAAAATATGTTTTGAGTTTAATATTTTATGGCAGTAAACTTTTTAATTTTAATCATATTTCTTGGTATATCAAATGACACAAGTTTAAATTAATAATTAACTGTTGAATTTTGAGTAGATAGCATTAAGAAGTATTTCTATTTAAATTGTAATTCTTTAAATATATCTAGACAAACAAAACTATTCTGAAAATCATTTCCTGTTTCTGTTGATTTCCTAGTTATTTAGTTAGTTCCATGAACATGAAGGAAAGCAATAATATTGAAATTTATCAGGTTAAGAGGAAATAACCCACGGGGGGGGGGGGGGNGGGGGAGAAGAAGAAGAAGTAAAAGTAAAAAGTACATGCAATTAATAAATTGTATTCTTTGAAACAATATGTCAAATTCTAAACTGTTAATGAAAACATTCCATTTTGTTGAAGTGGTGTGAAATTAATTTGACTATTTAAAATAAAAAGTAATATAAAAGTAATCTATCTAATGTATTACTTATTAAATCAGTTTGTATTTCTTGTGTTTTTTAAATCAGTTTCCAGTAGCTCTGCAATGACAGCTAAAAAATCAGTCTCTTTCAAATTCTGACGCAACTAAAAAATTGAAAAGATCTGACGGGTTGGACAAGTTTGTATGCACAAGAAGTAAAATACAAAAAGAAAATAGATATTCAACTAGCTCGTTACATTTATGGAACAAATAGTTCATTCAACTGCATCAAACATTCGGAATTTCAAAAATTTGTTGACGCATTGAGTGAGACCAGGCTAAAAGTTACCAAATCATGTACAACTTGGCAATAAATTGCTTGACAAAGTGTACACAGAAGAATAAAATAAAATACCCGAAAAACTGGCAAATAAATTTTTGTGCTTGGTATTGAATGAATGGTCTAATGTATGTCATGAGCCTATCATTTCTGCATGGAAAATTGTGCTTAGTCAACACATTTCAGGTCATCACAATAATGCAGACTATTTAAAAGAGATCCTCACAGGAATAATTAAAAACAGAAACTGTTTACAAGTACTAAGTCTTTGTAATAATAAATAAATAAAATGATTTTGAAGGGCTTAATGCTACTAAAAATATAGAGTGAGCAGTAAAATATTTCAAGAACAATCTCTTCCCAAAAGCTAAATTTGAGGGATGGAAAAAAGGGTGGTACTCAAGTATTACCACTATACAATATGCAATACAAGAAATATACAGAGAATTAGGGAACACTGCTACAGGTATGAGAGAATAACAAAAATTTATTTATTTAGCGTATGACTTACATAAAGCACAGGAACACACTATCACACAGAACATAATTTTAAAAAATGAGTCGTTGAAGATAATCAATGTCAATATAATAAAATATGATCACTATAATAAAAGTCAAAGGGGAATCAACAATAAGAGGAAATCCAAGGCTCGTGGTGGGTTCCTTTCAGCCATTTCTACAAATCAGTCTAGGTTCTTGAGCCAGTCAATCACCTTCGGTGTCACATTCACTAAGTCCTCTCTCTCACCCGCATACAGTCAGGCAGGGCACTCAAAGGCGATGTGGTGGTGTTACCATTGTTGCAAGCAGCTGATGGCTTCCAGACCCACTTTTTTTACGAGGCAGCACAGCGTCCATGGTTACTGCCTATCCGGTTTAATTGGGCCCGTAGTAGACAGGGTAGCTGGAATCCCAAGGGTCTTTTATTACACTGTTTGATTGGTTGCCAGTGAGCAGTGGCTTTCTTGGACCATTCATTATCCCATTTCTCTTGTAATTTGAAGCTGTTCGCATACTGGAAGAGGCCTGCTGATATTGATGGATTTCTCGACTTTATTCAATGATGTAATATCATGTGGTCTGAGATATCATCATTGATTGGTAGCTGTGGGTTGTTTACAATTTTTTGATATTCATGGAAAAGGCTATTTGTCTTCTGAAATGTGGGTGGCGATATCACAGAGTTGGTAACCAGTACATTGGAGTGGATTTAATTGTTCCAGATATCAATTTCACAGTCTGGTTTAATTGTACAACGATCTTCTTAGAATGGCAGCTGTTAAGCCATGTTGATGTGCAGTATTCAGCTACAGAGTAAACTAGACCAAGTGCAGTCATCCTTGGTATGCTTGCTTGGGCTTCCCATGAAGTGGCTGTGAGTTTACATAGAATGTGGTTTCTTGCTCCTAGTTTTGCTGAAGTCTGGGTAAGGTGTTGGCGATAGGTCAAGGATCTGTCAAGTATCCCGCCCAGGTATTTAGAGTGTTTGTTATACCCTAATTAAGTTTTCTGAGGTTCTTTTTGTTATAGGATTATGTTGGGATAATTTTCTGCCAATTACGTTCTACAGATTCTCAATCAGAGTTTAATTTGCTAAGTTTCTTAGCCAAGAGAAAACATTAGTGACATGTTTTGAAAATTTGCCTGGACCTAGCTTCGTGGTTTTTATTATTCATAACACTAGGTATTCTGGGTAGGCTTGTCAGACATTAAAAAGAAACTTAGGTCGCTGAACTCTCTTCTCCAGTTCAAAACTCATTTTTTGTTATCCTTCACCCACTCCAATAATTTTTTTAATTTGTTTTGTTCATAGCTAGCCTCCTCCTAGAACATAAGCATTGAAACCAGATTCCAGGACCTTCTGGTCAGGAGTGAACTTTCTGCTTTGTCTTGCAAGTGTAGCAGAATTTATTATTTCATCATCTTTTTGAAACACAACCATTTTGCTTCGAAGTTTAATTTTTGATTGCTGCTTTAAAGCTTTGTACCCAAGACTTTTTCAGTTTTAAATCTTTTTAAGGAGGTGAAACAGTTGTCTCACTATCTTCACACTGAAAAGCTATGTTAATAACCAATTACTTGCATATTTGCATGAAAATAATAGACTTTCATAACTTTTTTTATGGCAATACACATTGTTAGACTATTCAGTGGTGCAACAAACCAACTGAACTTGCTACAGATGAGAATCAGTTGGTGATAGAATCACATGATGCAATAGCTTAACTGTATACATTAATATAAATGCTTCTTCAGTTTACATTGGAAACACAAACCAGTTTACCTTGGGTAAATATCATCCTGGCGCGGATTTTTCTCCTGTTTTTCTTAGGATAGAGGCGGTTTTTATACACAGCTCTTGTATAAGGGTGGCTTCTTTGTAACAATTTATCTTGAATTTAGTTATTTTAATAGTTACAATTAACAAACAATAGCTTCCCAATAATCTAGTTTCATAATACGTTCTTATGAAATAACCGATTTGTGATTTATTAAATACAAATTTGTTGGTATTCTATAGTTATTATAACAGATAGCTAACTTTTTATTCTTATGTAAGGAATGTGCTGAAATTTTTCAATTCGCCTCTGCCTTAGGGTCCTTGATTAGAATTTATGGGATTGTCCCTTGCTTGCTTCAGGAAAGTAAATTAGTTTATTGTCCTCCACGTAGTCATATGCAGTTTGTGACTATTTTTAGCAACAAATTTATTTAAATGTATTTTGGCTTAATCCTTCAAAATCTTTCAAAAGTTTCATTCTTGCAATACATTTAACCAGAAGTGAAAAATATAAGAAAGACTAACAAGGGACCTTTCAACAAGCACAGGTCGAAAGTGGTCCTGATTTTTTTTTGCACAGAAACATATTGACTATTTATATGTTCTGTCAAAATATTAGTGACAATGGCACACGGGAAGACACTGGAGAGAAAAAAATTGAGAAGTTTACCAATTTTTGGCATCTTCTTTCCTCTCATACTTTGGACAATCATGAGGAAAGACAACCCTTTCCTCTATCGGCTGAAACTGTTGCTGTAATAGAAAGTGACCGACCGCTGTCACAAACTGAATTGCATGCAGAGATATCACATCATTATCCTTAACCAATATGAAACTTGTTAATAAAAGAAAATATGAATATCTGTAGCATCTTTTATATATTTGTGACATCTGAATTGTAATTTTTTGTTTTGAATTTAAATATGCTTTTATTCAGTCTTTTCTTTGTTTTGTTTAGCTTTTATTTCATTATTTAAAGTATCAGTAGTATCTTACTGCAACATAAAAAAAGTGCAGTAAGCAAAACCAAACATTTTGTTAATAGTTCACTTTAATATATATTAACTCTCTCCTAATCTATAAGTTTTTATGCTTCTCCAGTTTTCAGATATTTGCATTTCTACTTAAAATTATTTATACTGAGACAAGTTTGGTTGTGAATGAAGAAATAAAACTATTTCAAATAGTATTTCAACATTCATGCACTAAACAAATGGTAAGAATTGTATTGAAATAAGTTATTTCGATAAACGTCAAGTAACGAAGTAAACGGCAAGAATGAGATACAGACACTTTATATTGATGATTAAAATTTTGTGTTTCATTAAAAAATATTTGTTTAATTATATTATTTTCTTTAAAAAGTTTTTGAAAACATTAATTAAACTGATGTTTTTGGCAAAATTGGAAATCACATGGTGTACAATCAACGCATGAAAATTCTTTGCAAGATATTCTCATGTGTGATATGTTGATACACTTTTTTGATGAGCATAAGAATGATGTAGTCAAGTTTTCCGAAACCTTGATGTCTTTGATAGTGAGTGAAGGGGAAACATCCACATACGAATCCACAAACACATTAAGAGAATATGCCAAGTCTCCAAAAAAGACTAAATGTATCGTTCCTTTAGAAAATTGAAAAAATGCAGTAAAATTCTAGCCGAATGACGGTGGCAAAAAGCGTTTATGTTTGAGTACAGTGCAAAACGAATACAGTTTCGTGAAATCAGAGCGCGAACTGTATAGATGGAAAAAAAAATTTGAATCAATCACCAAATGCCCCAAAAACATTGAAAGCAGTAATTTACTAAACGACAGACATTACCTGTTGTTTTCTCAGGAGAGAGACGCTGTATAGTAAGTGTTGGAGATTTAAGAAATTGGGTTCTATCATTAGCTCAAAGCCTAAAGATAAGTGACTTCCAGGTTTCACCAAGCTGGATATATTGTTTTAAAAGGAGTCATAAAATTAGCAGTAGGAAAATTACTAAATTTACTTCTGTGAAACATTTGCAGGATGAAGTGGCAAAATATTAGTTAATCAGCAACTTTCTTTAACTTGCGAGAGAACAAATTAAACATTTCAATGAAATAGGAGTGTACAATGCAGGTCAGTCTGGATTTGAAAAAGAAATGCATTCGACAAACGCTTTCTTTGAGAGGGGAAAAACTAGTCAATCTCAGCATTACCTCATAATTACACTACCAAGCCTGTCATAAGTATGGATAAAACTCTTCTTCCGAAGTTGTACATATGCCTTCAAGAACTGGTAAAATAGGCTCTTGTGTCGAGGAAACAATATTCACGGCACCTAACATTTTAACAGATGTGTCGAAATCAGGTAAAATGGGGAAGAAGAATATGGAAGCTTTCATCAAGAATGCTTTTTCTTGCCTTACTGTGAGAGCAAGTCCTTGCTATTGCTTGATTCCTGGTCAGGTCATAGCAACATTAGTGGTCTGGAATCGGAACATGAAAAAACTGTTGAAATTTTAAAGTTGTCTCCCAGTACAACAAGTCAAATTCAACCCCTTGACAGAGTTCTTTCGGCAATGGAAGGCACTGTATAGAAAAGTTGCTGGCAAAATTGGTGAAAATGATGTTGGGTATAAAGTGCTCCAGTGAAACAGTATTCTCAAGTTGCAATCTTTTATTCACAATCAATTTTCTTCCCCAAGATTCAGAAATATGATCAAGTATGCCTAGTTTTCTGCACAATGGACAGATAAACGTCCTGATGAGTTTCTTACACCCACGTAATTTTGCATGGACATTTCACATAGCATTTGTGATGAGCAAGGCTGCGAAATATCTTCGTTCATTCACGGGTAAAGATATCCTAGAAATCCATATTAACATAATATTTAAAAACAGGTGAACATTTTGTGGTATTAGTTAATATACTCCTGTTTTATCTGCCAAAAATTAAAAAGTGAAATAAATTGTGATACATTATTCAAATAAAATTTAATACAATTATAGATCTAACATTTTACTTTAATTCTTCTACAAGTAGAGAGAAAAGAAATTTGAACATTAATAATGTAATTAGCTCAACTTGCCGAGTTTTACTATTTGACTGGTCTGAATCAGCTCTTCCTTTTCTTAAATGTGCAGGTAACAGCATTGTTTGTTTGCATTTGTTTTTCTTCCTTGAATGAAGAAATCGGATGAATCAAACCCAGCCACATGACTCGGAGGTAGCGGCTTGGTAGTTCAGGGTTGTACAAGACCCACAAAAATTGCTCTTCACGGTGCAAAAAGAATCAGTTTGTCCTTTTTTTTCAGTGCCTTCCAGTGTGCCATAGTTGCTAATATTTTGAAAGGACATATAAATAGCCAACATGTTTCAGTACAAAAAAATATCAGGACCACTTTCGACCTGCGCTTGTGCCAGCAAGTATCACACAGAAATTTGTGTTATTTTCATCATGTCTAATTACCAACAATTAACCAGTCGTACAATCATAAAAGTGTGAAGTATAATGGGTAAATTACTGACAGGAATGGACAACTGAGCAACATTTTCAAAGTGCTCACTACCTAATCAGATGCAATATTGACATAATTTATTAGAAAGTCAAGTGAAAAAATTAAGCAACAATGATATGGAAAGGGAAACATATCTATCAGGAAGAATATCTATGGGCAATTAATAATAATATGACCATACTCTTTCTCCAATTATAAGAGACAGGGTAATTCTGTTTTATATTTTTTCGTAATCAGAGACTCACAATATTGTTTTTTAAGTATGACAGAAAAGGGACAAATATAACATTATGGTCCTATCCTAACCTTTTTTTATCCTTCCGCTAGTTCTGCTACCTCCACCTTTGTCTCCATCTTCACACAAACATTTTCGCAAAACAAAATCACTGGGACTAACAAACCTAACATCGTCAACTGTGACCGAACAATTGTTTATAATTGTTCATGGCTCACTGTCGCGAGCCATATTATAATTATCATACACTAACATACTAATATAAATGGCGGCGGAGAGAAGAAAATAGTGCGGAATATTTTTTTATAACTACCGTAAATATGAAGAGGAGGTATATGACTTATATTTTTGGAACCACAATAATATTTGTAGTAATTTGGCATTATGATTTTTTCGAACCCTGATACGACCATATTCTTATATTTGGCCCAAAAGAGCAAGGTTACGGAACATAAATAAGTTATTCTTTAGCAAGTTATTTCTCTGCAACAAAGTTCCATAACTATACAAGCAGAAACATACAAAAATCTGAGGTAGAGATTTTGAGTAAGATATAATGAGATTCAATAGTAATTAAGTTCATTAAGTTCATTTAGTTCAAGAAACAACAAAAAAATCAAATAAGAAAAACTGAAGATAATCACACCTGCAAGTAAGCTTTAAAGGGTTTTATACAACACTTGCAACATTGAAAAACAGGTTACTAGCATTCACAACTGTATCAAGCTACAGAACAACCATAAACAGAAATTAACTTACAATTTGTAACTTTATCGTCTTTCCATCCAAAGTAACAGTCCGAATTTTCTGTAAATGCACAAAAGAGTTAGAACCAATCTAGAAAACTTCACTAATGCTGCTCTAAACAAATAAAAATTCTCTCATACGAGTGATTACATGATCACTGTACCAAAAAACTCATGAACAATTTCCATTGAATATTTAACTTTAATATACACTAGTTACTCCACACCAAATTCACTGTTGTGAAATCTGGTCTCCATACACTAAATATATAATAAAAATCCTGGAATCTGTTTAACATAGCTTTGTGAGGTACTATAAACTATCAAGGGCTCCAATGTCCTTGATGTTGGTGAGCCTTAAAGTCACATAAAAAAACAAAACTATAAACTATCCAAAACTCTGATGGATCATTTAGATCACAATTTAGTTCCAAGTTTGGAAGCTCAGAAATAACCAACATCTTCACACTCGACAAACCTCATATGATAATTAACTGGCATTCAAAATCCTTAACAGCCTTTATAATAGTAATAATAGGGTGAGTCTTCAAAATCAGAAAAACTCCACGAAACTCATGTAACTCCTTTTAAAGATGACCTCAGAACAAGAGTGTATGATATAGTTAATACACCTTCCAGTAACAAGGACTTAAAATAACAGGAATAAGCTTCCACTAGATTGAAAACCTCTCCCAGTTCCACAAGGAAAATAAAATTCCACAAATAATACCCTCATAATAAACTGATAACAAAATTTGACATTTTGTTGCTTGGGATGGACCTATTATAGTATATTGAGAACTGTCAAACATTTACCTGCAAGTTTTATGAGATGTCTATCAAATTATTTATTATTTCAACTAAATTTATTAATCAACTCATAAAAAATTGTAATTGGGCTTTGCCCAAGTATAAATAAATCAAACCTCAATTTCATGTGAATAACACATTGGTTCATATTTTACTCCTGGGAAAAATTTTAAAATTACCTTAACAGATATTAATAAAAAAATGAAGAAAATATATTTACTATTTTAAAAATGATTGAAGGTTTTCAATATAAACCATTCTAGAAAGAATATGATAAAAGTGCCATCAGGAAGTTTATTCCAGAATACAAAATTTATGTGAAACTATATTCATATCTTAGGGAGATCAAACAAAATTTGATCAATATAAAGCAATACTTACAAAATCCACACCAATTGTACTAATGTAACTTTCTGAATAAGTATCATCCTGTAAAGAAAATATAACTGAATCAATAATTTAATAATTAACATCTTCATATGAAAACTATCATTACAGCAAGTGCTTACAGCAAATCTGAGTAGTAAGCATGATTTTCCCACTCCAGAATCTCCTATCAGCAGCAATTTGAAAAGATAATCACTGTAACAAATTGTTCATATGTCAATGAAACAGTCAAGGGATTGTACAACACAAAGCACACAAGGAGAAAGAAAATGAGAATAAAAAACCTAAGCTCTATTACACGAGTTAAGTTATAAAATTCGTAATCATATTGGATTGTAAATCGTACAATATTTAACAAAATAAAAATTATTTCGCAACAAATTATTACAAATATCAATGGCTTCGTCAGCGCAGTAGTCAAATCTCAAATCTGTCATGGATGACCATGAGTCATAAATGTAAGCTATACCAAAAAGTGTATTTTCCAGATAAACACATCTTTTAAGTACAATAAAACAACGTTAGTCCCAAGTAATTAGGACTTGGCACTGACATACGCAATAAGAATACGGATCAACAAAATATGCAGGAATTCAAAAAACAAAATAGATAAATCACGCATCAAAACGAAACTTGACACAGCAATGCTACTTACTATTCGGGATTCATCGTAGACACCATTGAATACAATAAAGAAAATATACAATTGAAAACGATCAGCTATTACTAAAAACAAAGTACAATTTGCAGGGAAAACAACACGAACAATGGCCGCTCGCTCTTCACAAGCGTTGCTTCCGAACAGCCTCGGAACCTCTGAAACCTCCGAAACATTGACGTAATGCCAAAGTGGCAAAGAGTATGAGAAATTTCTATGAGAACTTCTATCAGGCGGTTCCGTTCAGAAACTTTTATTTGAATCCATAAAACTTCCTGGAGGATTATTATTAAATTGCGAACTCAGGTACTACGTTTTTATGACATATATTTTCATGTGATTTTCAAATGAAAAAATATATATTGAAAATGGGAAGAAGTCACACTGAAAACAGTAATAATTCTTTTCTCTTCTTTTAAAAACCTAAATAAACAAATATATTAGAAAACTCCAAAATATGATCAAGATTTGTAAATTAGACTAATTAAAAGCAGTGACAGAAAACATTTGATTTAAAAAAATATCGCTCTGCACACGTTGACTGGGAGGACGAGCTCACTGCAGTTTCAGGGAATTTGTTTCAAGAGGTACTATCTCAACAGAATGCAAAACAGAAATATACGGAAAAAACAACTTTGAACTTTCTGATAATCAACGGAGTCCTAAAATTTTTATAGGGTTAAGTCGGGAAAGAGAATTTACGAATACATTAATTTGTAAGAATCGGGGTTCTGCTTTGCAGGGTGCGCACATATTTGGTAAAATAAGAATACTATAATAAGAATAAGAACAATATGCTTACACTCACACTGCTCTTCAGCTAAAGAATATTTGCTTCGAGTGCGCTCTTATATCCTAACTTTCTCACGTACGTAGTACATTACAGCTAAAAGCAGTAATGTAGATAAGTAGTATATGCAGCAAAAAGTTATGAAAAATGACAGGCAGATACTAAAATCGAACCGGACTAAAACCACGTGGAATGCTGTTAAAAATTACAAGTCCCCTTCAGAAAGTCGCGAAGAGAACATTTCATCACTAGTCAATGGCAATATCGAATCAAATCTACAGGACATTACTAATTTTTTTAATTCTTATTTCTCAGAAATAGGGGCAATATCGGATTTTGTATCTCAAAATCAATGTCCTCCAAATCAGTGTCGGACTGGCTGTCATGTGGGCCCTCGGCAAAATTTTCTCTTGGGACTCCCTTTTCCGCGTGACATAACCCATGTTCCTTAACCCTTCGTACGATAAGAACAAAAAATTGTTCGATTTTAATAGGATTTGAGGAAATTTATCTGTTAGTCTTACAGAAAACATTTGTGAAACTCAATTTAGTACACAAAAATGTTCATTTTTTACCTGATCTGATAATCAAAAGTTTATCTGACCTAAAAAAGGGGTAATAAATGAAAACACTAAATATCTTGACCCACACAATTATTTAATTACATAACCTTTACTAAATACAAAATATTATGGAATATTGTACAAAAATAGATAAAAATTAATATCATACCATGAACTTCCTTCTGAGTTCACCACTTGTGCACATAATGTGATCTATTATATATTTTGTCTATATTTTGAATTAAGTCTCTTGAGCGTGATACTACTCAAAAGTTCTTGACCTGAAGAGTTTCGCAATGTGTTTTTAGCGATTTAGTTTAGAGAAAACTCTTTTACCACAAACTTGAGTACATGGAATAGTCATCAGAGTCAATAATTTATAAAGAATATAAATTATTGAAAAGGTCAGATTGAGAAGATAGATAATGCAATATAATAAAAGTACATAATAAATGTTTAGAACTTTCTTCTTTCTTTCTCTTATTCCCAGTTGTAGAGAAATGTGCCCTTCCTACAAATCCACATTTCCTACAATCTACACCACCCCTGTTAAAAGCTCTTGCCCCATCAGCCTGCCCGCGCGCACGATAGTTGCTGATGCCACAGGAACACAGATTCCTACAAACATCACAAAATATATGCCATTAAATCGAAAGCCTTCATCACAAATATTCACTGTTTACTTCCTACGGCACGGCCCAGCTGTAAACACAATCCAAGGCATAAAGCTCCAAGGCCAGCATATCCTGAGACCTGAACACGGAGCAAAGGCATAACATTCCAAGGCCAACACATTTCAAAGCCTGGCCACGGAACACAATTCGACGTGAATGACTTCNATTCGACGTGAATAACTTCCATGCGAGTGCATGAGTACCCGCAACTCCTATACACAAGTGCATGAGCACTTGTGACGACACTCATTACGTCGTTTCGAACTAATCACCAGTAATATGAAGACTGTCAACTATCTTCATTTTTAAGGAGCTAGCTTAGAAACGGATAACAAGCACTTCGCTTCACTACCTCGAGCTGTTCAGTCGAGCAGCCAAACGTGCGTTAATTGAATTCACAAACGGTAGTTTCAAGTCAAACGAAATTCATTCAATTTCGATTCACCAAAGATTTAAAGAACTAACTTTATCTAATATACACGCCCACGAACTGGAATACTAATACTACATTTGGCGACAAGCCAAAACTCGACCAGAATTCTCCTACGTGAAGAACCGGCTACGAGGAACTTCATCCACGGAGCGGCTCAACCTGGAATCCACAGACCACGACGTCAAGCACTCCACGCCCGTCACCGATCCCGGATTTCATTCGACGCCGAGCTCTCCACGCCCAGTTCTTCAGGACCAACAATACGTCTCCGCCAATATGCGAGACTCAGGTTTACGTAAGACAAATAAAAAACCTGCTTTATGAACAATTATTTATGTGGTTACAAGGCGGAAGATCTTGTCTTTTGGAGTCAGCAAGACCATCTTCCACCTAAACAAATAAACCTACACCAGTGATATCCAGTGAGAATGTTATTCATAAATGTAGGAGGTTTGATAGTATTGGTGTGTATCCTCAGTCCATTATTATCACTGATATAATGGGGAAAAAGATTTTAGAAAACATGAATCTTCCATTTCACCCCATTTCACTACCTTAGGGATGAATTTTTATAAAATCTTTTCTTACAGGACACTTTCGATAATTTATTGTGTCACGCTCTTCCCAAACCCTACCTCTAGGGGTGTCATGCACCTCATGCAGTCTGAAGGGTACATCATGTCATGGGAAGTACGATTAGCCATCACAGAATACACAAAAACCATGGACTCGACCCTAATATCTTTGTTTTTACGTTAATTTTATATTTCACTCTTCCCATCCCCAGCTCTAAACATACTGTACTCCTATGTGATCTCAAAGTGATATAAAATTACTCATCTCCTATGTGATATAATTTTTTTAATATTTCAAAATTAGTTTTCAATTATTCTTATCCATAAACCCCAAGGGGTCCTAGGGGTGTGGTTGTTACATGGGGACTGAATTCAGATTTACACAATATCGGGACTTCACTGTCATCTCAGCAACGCCGAAAACTTTGAACTAATATCTGTCACGTTCGATAATTTTTTCGTGACATCTCACCCCAAGAGGTTCTGGAGTTAGTACGGGCTAATTGTGGACTTCGGCGTCATCGGGAGTGTCACTACCGATTTCAGCGGCCCCGAAACTACGAACACGTTTTTCGTTTTTTTGTCGAATAACAATAGAATAGAGAGTTTTTGCATAACGTATACGCTTCCTAGCGTATATGTTACGTTGATGACGCTAACCGCGTAACGTACCACAATCCCAAATGGACCTTCGCCTCCTCGACAAGCCTCCTCCATTTTTCCCTGTCTTTTGACGCCAACTTCCAGTTCATAATCCTTGTTTTCTTCAAATCTTCCTCCACACAATCCCACCATCTACTTCTTGGTCTTCCTCTTGTCCTCGCTCCATCCAGTTGGCCATTTACCACCTTCTTTACAGTTCTGCTCTCATCTATCCTATTAACATGGCCCAGTCATTTCAATCTACTTACTCTTATTTACGTGACAACGTCACTATCTTGATACAACTGCGCTATTTCGTTATTATACCGTACTCTCCACTGACCATTCTCCTTAACCCCTCCATAGATTCTCCTGAGAATTTTCCTTTCAAAGATTTTCAATTTTTCACACACTCCCTTTGTTAATGTCCATGTCTCAGCATCGTACACAATCACTGGTCTAATTAGTGTTTTGTATATACTAATTTTGGTTTGGCGCGGCACGATATGGTTTTTAATTAATGGAAGTAGAGCAAAATATGCTTTATTAGCATTTGTTATTCTTCTATCAATCTCCATATTCATTTCATTTCTCGCTGTAAACAAAGTTCCCAGATAAATAAATTCTTGTACAACATAAATTTATGTTTATCAATGATGATTTTGGTATCTTTGATATTTTTCCTTCTGGAGACTGTCATAAATTTTGTTTTTGCTTCATTTACCTTTAGACCAAGCCTAGTGGCATATTCTTCCAACTGGATGAATTTCTCCTTCACATCCTCCACTCTCCTCCCTGATATCACTATATCATCCGCAAACGCTAGTACTTGGTGTGTTCTGTACAGAATGTTCCCACGGTAGTCTATTCCAGCCTTACGAAACGCTATTTCCAATACTACGTTATACAACATCGGGGCTACACAACCTCCTTGTCTAAATCCTGTTTCAAGGCTTATTTCTTCCGATAAGTGTACACCTGTTTGGCTTGGTTCTCTTCATTCATTTGCCTGCACATCCCTACTAAGTTTTTAGGTATTCCGATCTCGTGCATCTGATCCCACATTTCCTCTCTCCAAATACAGTCGTAGGCGGACATAAAATCGAGAAATAGATGGTATGTAGTAATATTTCTTTCCCAACATTTATCCAATGTCTGTCTCATGATACATATCTGATATATTGTTGATTTATTCGACCGAAATCCACACTGATACTCTCCAATCAACTCATCTGCGTATGGTTTGAGTCTATAACACACTATTTTAGACAACACTTTGTAGCCTGTGCAGAGTAAGGTGATGGCTCTATAATTGTCACACAACGTTTCATCCCCTTTTTTGTGTATTGGATTANATTGGATTAGAAATTCCACATTTCCATTCCCTGGCTAATACAGGGTGCAGGAAGTTAAAAACATCAAGAATGGATTCAAACCTAGAGCAGTAATCATTAGAGCGCATAATGGAAAAATTCTAACGGAGGGAAACAAAATTTCGAGTAGATGGGCAGAGTACTACGCGAATCATTTTCAATACAAAGAGGATGGAAGTAAGAGGGGATATGAGAAACATGAGGAATACCAAAGAGCGGAACCAGACGTAGCTCCACCATCAGTACAAGAAATAAAAAAAACAGTAGCAAGCTTGAATAGTTGTAAAGCGCCAGGATGCGACGGAATTCAGAGTGAATTATATAAATGTGGTGGGGAAGCGATGATGAAAATTATGCACCAACTGATTACGAAAGTTTGGGAAATGGAAGTAGTACCCAGGGAATGGAAATGTGGAATTATTATTCCAACGTACATAGTCCTGGCTTCCTACATTTACCGGGCTGGAACGTGCATTATGTGGCAACGGTGTACCGTTGACCGGCTTGGTTAAATGCGTTAACTTTATTTCAGCGAATGGATTGCTTATGCATTCATATTCTTCGTGTAAAATAATCTGAACTTAAAGCAATTACTTATTTATTGTGATCGCGCTATATTTTTTTAGCTTCAATAATAATAATAATAAATTTATTGTCAAAAAACAGTACAAACTGCGTATGACCACGTGGAGGAAAAAAAAAACTAATTTACTCTC
>NNCF01132188.1:0-15406 GCA_002313205.1 Laupala kohalensis
GCTTATTTGCGCAATATGGCGGCTGAAAATATTATTTTTTACTCATAACATCAATATACTTACTACTATACTAGGTCCTTATAGTACGACGTGTAACATAACGTTTTCTGAGAAGAAAATGTTATAGGATTCATATGCAATTAGAGTATTCAAGAGAAGCCACTTTCCAGGTGATGTGACAAATAAGACGTATTAATCTTACGAATTCCAAAGCGTTGTCCAATATGCTGTCATTTAGAATCCTGCCCCGAAAATATTATTGTCAGAGGAGCACAAAAAGGACAATAAATTTTCGTAAGTTCATTTTTATCGCCCCACAAAAGTTCCAAACCATAAACGCTGACTATATTCACAAGATACGCGTTGTTCCTGAAACATCCCTCGTTCAAAAGGCAATTGTTAGGGCTAAGAGTCGAAGCATAACCACACGCATTCGTTTCAATTTATTGGACCTTTGATTATTTTCAGAATGGTCCCTGGGAGGGTCTTAAGGAAACGGAACGTAAATTTGACGAACAATAGGCTGTATTTCTTTCGAGCACAGACAAGAACTAAGGTGACGTGGAAGATCCCCTCTCTCTCATTGGATTGGTCAAGAACGTACTCTTTGCCAGAAACATCATCCTGTTTTGGGTAAGGTTCGACGACCTCACTGAGACAAATTTATTGATAAACTTTCCCAAGGTAATGTTTGAATGGCGTTGCAATTTGACAAATATATACCACTCTAGATTCATTGTAGCAGAATATCAGAGGAAAAGGCTAGAAGACTCTGAGCAAGATTCTTTTGATGGGAGGAGCAAGATTCATCATGATGTTTTAGGGGAATGCTAAGTAAATAAAATCCCAGGTGAATTTTATATTACCCCACACAAATAAATAATGCAAGACGTACGATGTTTAATGAACGAACAGTATACATTTTGTGATAAAAACTCACAACGTTTCGACTTTCGTTTGGAGTCGTCGTCAGGTTGTTCAGATTATAACAAATAATGACAAGAAAGATAACTACAGAACAAATGAACATGACATTAAACATAAATATAAACACGAAAATATGTTTAGAAAAAACCAAAACTACACAAACATGTTGTCATATTGTATTTGTTATAATTTGAACCAACTGACGACGACTTAAAACGAAGTCGAAACGTTGTGAGTTTTTAATCACAAAATGTATACTGATCGTCAAAAACAGGTCGTAAGTCTTGTATTATTTATTTGATTAGATTATATAATGGACGTTAATTGTAGTAGAACACAGTTGATGAATCGTAATTCATCTTATAAATTAGTTGTCGCTTCTCTCCAATTACAACACAATTTAACGTAGAAGATAAGAAATGTTACATTTATGAACGTAGCATATGATACGGTCTTCTCTGGGTTCCAAGGTGAATTTAATTAATATTTATCATGTTTTACGAATATAAGTTTATCATTTTTATGAATTGCGACGTAAAAAAGAATGTTTTGATTGATTATCCATTATTACGTACTATTTATTATTGGAGAAAATTGTTGAAATCTGCAAAAAGTTTCGTAATTATTGCGATAGAGTTAAGCTCGAAAACTTGTGATGAACACTGAATGAAACTGATTTAAATACTAAAAAAAAATACAAAAAATAAAACTTATCATACAAAATGCGCGTGATTAATTTACAGGTCTGCAATGAAAACGTGTTTGTAAACTAATATGCGATTCTCTTAGATACTTTGTTATTGATTTCAATAATGGTTACAGAAAAGTTGCATCTGTTGTGAATGGTTGTTAGGTCAGTGAGAACGCTTCTGTCCCAGTACAAAATATTTGACTGATAAAACGCCACAATTTACCTTAAAAATTATGGGAAAATCATCATATATATTTTTTTCATGTTATAACTAATGGTGCTATAAAAATTAAATTTTATCCAAATACAAGATGTTCTGTTGAAATCAAAGTAAGTGCGATATAATTAAAGTAGGGAGAAGTTCGAAATTCCACCTATGATTTTATAATAATAATAATAAATAAAACACACCAAATACCACCGATAGTACCTAAAACAAAATTGTAAATAAAATATCAAAACATATTATATTATCGATTTCTACGACTGCTCCCCGAGCTGCGTCTGGCATTCTCTCTCACCTCTTGTTCTTTTCGATTCCGACGCTTTTAGAGCTAGGGTTTTTCCTCTTCTTCCTCCTCTTCTTCCTCCTCCTCTTCTTCTTCCTCCTCTTCTTCCTCCTCTTCTTCTTCCTCCTCCTCTTTCTCCTCTTCTTCCTCCTCCTCCTCTTCTTCCTCTTTCTCTTCTTCCTCCTCTTTCAATGCTAACTTCTTCTTCCTCCAATGCTAGCACTACGAGATTGCCGACTCCTCCCTTCGCTGTGGATACGAGGACATTTACCAAAATATTAGTGAGTTTTCGTTGGGATGCTGCCACCTACATCAGCCGAGTAGTAAGTGTTAAACCAACTTGATCCCTAACCGTTGGCCGCAAGCAGGATAGTTCAAGTTGGCTTTTCCATCACGTATTGCAACCTTTGTGTGAGCCACGACAGGCTGTCTGGAATAGGTGGTGTTACGCCAGGCGATCCCTCTGCAGTCGCATGAAAATGCCGCGTTCTCCTTCCTTTGGTTACATCTCGAAACTACTCTTTTGGCGCGAGGACAATAGTGAATACCCCCAGGGGGCTTACATCTGGTAAGTACGTGTTTGGCGAACACGGGACCCCGAGCTGAGTGTGGTATTGCTTCCACTTACTTGTGCCATGCTCCTTCCTTTCTCTTTCTTGACCTCCCTTGGTCACTTCTTGTTCTCTTCGATCCCGACGCTATTAATGCTAGGGTATCTTTCATTTTCCTCTTCTCTTTCCTCTATTTCTTCTTCCCCTCCCCCCAGGGGGCTTACNTTAAAAAAAAAATAGTGAATAGCAAGTATTGTAATGGTGTAAATGGTCGATCGGGACATTTCATCAACAAAAATATTCATTTTTAGTGTTCCTCATACCGCAAAGGTGATTTCCAGCAAGATTGTCCCTCTCCGAGCAGGTATTATAGCTAAATGGATGAGTCAAATTCATTCTTCTTTCGTATTTAATATATCTGCTTGTTGTATATGCACGTGTTCTTAATTTATTTTAAGGAGATCATAGAACCTCAGAAAACTTCTCAAAACCAGTACTAAACTTTTTCTTTGTATTTTATGTACAGAAAGTGTAATTAATATGTTTCAACTGTATAAACTGCACTTCATTTGAAAGTTTTGTATAGACGTTCGAAAAAAGTTTAAATCTGTCGCCCCACTGTTTTACTATTTCAAGGCCCTAGAAAATTGTTATCGAAGTAGATGAACCGAGTAGAGAGAAAATGCAGATTTAGGAAACTAAAATGAAAGACTTAATACCGATAGAATTGATGGAAGAACGGAAAACTCAATTCTGGAGGTGTATTATTAAACTTTTATTCGCTTACTGTAAAAAAAAGCTGTTACAATCTGGGTATGACGACGTGGAGGGTAATGAATTGAATTTCCCCTCCGGAAGGAAGCAAGGGACCATCACATCACTTCCGAAAAAAGGGTTCTAAACCTGTCACAGATTTTTCATTTATGTTTCTCAACTTTTTATAACTTCTATAGTCAATATTGTTGATGATTTATTTAAATGGACATGATCTAAATGTTGGTGACCTTGACTTAGTATTAATTTTCATTATCAAGTTAGTTTTTCATACGATAAAGAAGGTTTTTGCAGGTGTATGAGAAAGTATTTGCAATGGTATTGCACCGCTAGTTTCTTTCGCTTCGTGTTTGTTTTCCTCTCCGAGAAGGAAGCGAAGTTTCGTGCCCAAAACGGGATTTCAGGGGGATTAGAAGCTCGCTGACATATCGATTATCCGCGCTATGTCTTATTCATATTGTTGTCCATTAGCGCATTCTTGAGATAGTTGTGCGCTGGGAGATACCACACCATGATGACAGCATTCACTGAGTCACTGGAACAATTAGCATGAAACAGGCAAGGTCGGGAGACCTTCGGAAACGACACGAGGGTATGTACAGGAAAAATATATCGCCGATTTATTATCGCAGAAGCAAGACAACGGCGATGTTGCGCAATGGACAGGAGTTGTCGTCTCGATCGCTTGGGAGCAGCACGAGATAGAGATTTCCAGAGCAGTTTATGTTACTCGTTGCAGTGCTGCATTACTAGACACTGGCCTCGGGTCCCCGATTTCAGGGACCCACGAAATTAAAAAACCCCATGAAAGTGATGGGGAAAAATATGACCCTAATATGACATGGTCATTATACATTCTTTTGTTATACATAACAAATGCATTTAGTTTTATTTATTTTTATGCAAGTTTATACTTGCATAAAAATGATAGCAAAACAATTATTCACCGTGAAAACTATAATTATTTGCATATATAATAGTATTATTATTTCATTATTTTTGGTTAAAATTAACTATTTGTAATTTTTTTTTCAAATAAACATTGTCAATTATAGTTTCATTATATAATAAAGTTTCAAAGTATTTAATAAAGATTCAAAAGGCGATGTGTATAAACACACTTTTTTATGTCTTTGTACTAATTACTATTTAAAAAAATTATAAATAAAAAGAATGTGAATAAATATTAATTGGAACATTTTAAAACTGTTTGTCATTGTTTATATCCTACATATCCAGATTTAAAAAGAATTGCGAAAACTTATTTTTCTAAAGAAGGGCTCCCAAATGTATAAGTGCCTAGGGGTATTTTTCTAATCCGATACCCGTTGGTTATGTTATTCAGTGCCTCCCACATAGGGGGCACGGGAGACATTTTGAATAATATTTATAATATTGATAAGGAAATATCCTTTAATTTTTGCATCCCCACCTAAAAACAAATTCCCCATTGTGCTAAATGACGACATTTATTAGGAACTTATCTGTCAATAAAAGATCGTAAAAGTTTATAATTTAATAATATAATGATAGATATAAAGTGTTTTTGATCATACACAAGGTAAAAGCTCCATACTACTCACACTAAATATTGAAAAATAAATTATCTTGGTTAAGGTGAAATAAATAATTGAATGGATTTTATGTCGTTGTTTTCTTTTAATCCTCTATCAATTAAAAGCTTTACTTGGAGGTGTTATCTTGACTAAAAACAGGATATAAATATATGATTAATTAAATTTTTATCAGTCTAATGAAATTTATGTTATCAACAATATAGGTATTGTATTTTACACATTTTAAAATTAAATATTATATTCTTTAAGTAAAACAATTTCTTTCATTTTTTGTAGTTGAAAGAAACATATTTCTTACTTTATTTTTTTAGAGGTCTTTTCCACTTTGGAAGAAAGTTGGCAAATCTTCTTAAAGAACCTCCAATAAGAAAAGAAAATATCTTTTAATACCTATTAAAAACAAATTTAAAAGTGGTCCTCGGAAAAATATAACTAATGTGTCATGGTATCGGCTCAAAGTAAAGGGTCCAACAAGAATCAATCATCGTTAATCATCGACGTAAAATATTGTCGTTAATTCTTGATTTACAGAACATAGTTAATTTTTAGATTATTCTTGTCTATCTTAAAAACTGTACATCTTTTAAATATCGCCTTATTTATATAGCTTCTCATTGTGTATTTTATGAGCTACTAAATATGATAGGTATTTTATAGGGTGGGGGAGAATTCAAAGTGGTGAGGGGGACCCAAAACCCAAAACCAGCGTCCCCTGGTCTGAAGCACGAAACCAAAGAGATTGAAAATGGGTGTCTATAGCCAATGGCGCATCTATGGGGGGAGGGGGGGGTTAAGGGGACTATAACCACCCTTTCCCATTGGATCGGAACTCTTAACAGATAAAATTGAAATTGATAAATGACATACTTTGTAAAAGTGTTACCAGATTAATAATTGTTATTATTTATAATTACTATTGTTATTTATAATCAAATAGCTAAAAAAATTATAATACCAAATTAATAAAATTAATGATACCAGATAAATGAAATTAATAATACCATATTAATAATTTAAATAAATAATTGTTATTGTTATTAATAATACCAGATTGTTAATTGATAATAATTTATTTGATTTTTGTATTTAAAGGTAATATTTATAAAATTTGTGTTGCGAAACCATCATTTTTAAACAAAAATGCTCCTCAGTTCCCCACCACCACCACCACTCCTTGATTACGTTCCAGATCCGCCACTGTCTGCTGCAATGAGAACCAGTTTCGTGTCGAGGTTTGGGCAGGTGACACGAGTGATTGTAGTTGGACTGTTAGGCAATGGTACACTCACATTGCGATGGAGAAAGACAACGTCGTCCGCGTGGCGAAGCAGCCGTGATGTGTTGATGGTGGTGACGGGTTTTTGCTGAGAATGGGACGATTAATTTAGCTGGTGGCAGCTGTGTAGTGCGGAGGGAAGGCGATGCTGTTGGGCGGAGGCCACTTGTCGCTCTGCCACCTTCCGTCGCGTATACGCAAAGTCATCTTACTTTGCCACGAGAAATTTAACTTAAGAAGGAACAAAATTATGAACGGAAACGCACTGTGTTTATTAGTTTATTGTATATTAGTCGCAGTAAATTACTTTGTCCTCAAAGTGGTCATACGCAGTTTCTAACAGTTCTCTTGACAATGAATTATTTCTTTGCTTATTGGCAGTCTAATTGACTTGATGTTGATACAGGACTTGCACAGTGTAGCCAACGCTTTTACTTCACCATCGTCCATAAGAGTAATAATATTTGTACCTCGCGTTATGTTGGCAGGACATTCGAATTTCTGAAAACTTAAATCGAACGCCTACCTCGGTCATCAATTCATTTCACTTGATGGCTCTTGTGGCGCTGTTCTGTTCTTTCTGCGTGTGGAACGAATATTACCATGTGTCTTAGCTTGTTGTGATATTAACTTGCATTTCTTTGCAGCAAATAGTCGCTTTAGTGACTACCATAAATATTTATTGGTATATTATTTAAATTCGTAGATGTTGGCAATTTATGTTGAGTAACCCTATTGAATTGTTTCCTGCTTGTCTTTGAGTATACGATAATGGGTCATGGGAACAAGAGAGACACGACGAAATTATCAGGATCATTTCATCTCTTACCACCGACAGCGCTAGCGTCTTCGCGCCCGTCGCTTGTAAGGCTCTAAAAGAATTGGTATTCTCATGCCGTCATTTTGCTCCACACTTGGCTTATGCATATTACAAGTTCCACGAAAACGGCATCGACAACAATATTATTTTGGATTCAAAAGAAAGTAGTAGTATTTTATACGAAATATCGAGTTAATAATATGTTTGTGAATACATGGTCATAGATTAAAATATTATAATACAATAATACTAACACTATCCGGTTGACAAAATGAACGAAATAAATACAGTATCAGATATTAATTGATATTTATTACTTATTAAAATAATAAACAATAATTCTACGATTATTACCACATACGATAAACTAAGTCACTATAAAGTCTATATTAATAACAAAATATTTTTATTAAATCCATTTTTGTATAAAAACAGCTACTTTCTTCTGAAAAAAAATCCAAAGTATTGTTGTTTTCATTACATTTTCATGGAGCTTACAACACGCATAAGACGAGTTTGGACTAAAATGGTGGCATGAGAATACCAATTCTTTTAGAGCCTTAGTTGCTCGGCGATCCGGTTGACAATACTGGGTAGCATCAGAGACGTTTGCGATTGATTTTGCCGACTATTTAAAGTTACCTTACGAGTTTACCCCAACTTGAACCGGGATTTTCTTCGATTTTCCATCTTGTAGACGCGGATTTTACATAAAGGCTCTCTAGGTTCTTGCATAGGGGCGGCTGTCTATTGTAATAATTAATCTCAAATTTAGAGTTATTTTAATAGTTACGATTTATAACAATACATTCCGAACAATCTATAGTTTATAATAATACTAACTTGTGAAATACATCTTTTTGTATCCCATTAAATACAAATTTCTTGGCATTATGTTGAGATTAGAATACGTAGCTAAATAATTTTATTCTCATAGGAGTGTGTTGAAATTTTCAATCCACTACTGCCTTAAGACACTTCATCGGAATTGATACGATCGTCCCTTGATATTGCTCCCGGAGAATAAATTAGTTTATTGCCCTCCATGGGGTCATTCTCTGTTAGTAACTGTTTTTTTTTAAGAATAATTTTATTTATTTGTTTTCAAAATAGAAGAAAACAGTCTGCAGTTTTACTAAGACTTCATGACACGATATCCCTAGCTATATCTTAAAAGTTCCGAAATTAAAACCTTTAAAGAGCTTGAACACATTACTCAGGGGTATAAATCGGATTTTATTTCGTGTATTCTTAGTACGTTATAAATACTTTCTGTTGTCGGTACTAGAGAACTTTTTTTATAATTTTTGAAAAGATTTGTAAGAAAATTTAATTTGTTATACGTTTGAATATTATACCTGCGGAATACCAGATTCAATGAAATCTCTCTCTATATATAAATTAGTTTTTGTCCATAATCTGAGACTCATATCTCTTAGCGCATTATTCCGTCATTGCCCAACCATTTTCCATTTCTTTCTAATATTCATGTATTAAAATAATCTTTGCGGATTTACTTTCCACGACCAAAATAGGGGAGTACAAAAGCGATGAGGTGAAGAGGATAAGGAGCGTAATTTGCAATCAACTCACCAATTGGGTGAGTTACACTGCAATCCGAAACTCAAAGGTGTTAGGTAATCAAACGCCTGGGAAATGGGATGTTGAAAGGACGAGAGAGAGAACGCTAAGACAAAGAACTGAAGATGAACAGAAGATACAAGAGAATGAGTTGATAGCGAAAAATGTATCGTGCAATTGAGAAAAGTTACTTCAAAGAAAAAAGTTAATGGACAACTAATTCTGTAACTATAATGTACATGTTTCTCCTCCCTAATTTTTCTATTTCTGTATAAATATTGTAATTTTTTCTTTTCTTACGTGGTCATACGGTAGAGCACACCCTTTTGTCTTACTCTCGCCACTAAATGAACACATTATTATTATTATTAATAATATTATTGTAAATTTTTTGTCATTGAGCTGTTTTTATATTCCATATGCAAAATGATTAGGTCAACAACTGACTGAGAACATTTGTATATTGATTTCATTATTCGTAACGATAGAAACAATAGTAATAACAAGTTGTAAATACTAAAAGTAAACAAAGTAAGATCACCTCCAATGACAAAGAAAAGTTGGCCAATGTCTGTCGTACGGTATCCCGTCATTTCGCGGAATATTCTAAAAATACGAAATAGTGACAAAAAGTATAGTGGATCATTGTGTACTTGTTGTTTTTTCAAAATGTTCAACTATATCTGACAATATAATGTATTGTTTCATGAATTGCTCTTTAAATAATTTAATACAGATTATCCATTAATCTTCGATAGATGAAATATATTTTACTGCAAAAAAACAAAAAACAATATCACGTAACTTCAGACGTAATTTATCTTCTCAATATTAATTTACAGAGCTACCAAATCTCGATTACAAAAGCAATTCGATTTCATCTTTTTAGTTGACATTAACCAAAAGAAACGTCAGTCTTAATAGCTTACCTATTCATTAATGGTACCTAACCTCTTGATCTCAGTTATTGATAAATTATTTACTTAGCCCCTTCAGTGGCATGAGGGTTATCGTGTTCGCTCACCACAAAGTCACTCCGGATTGAATTCCCGGCAGGGCAAGAAAAAATTTGTAGCATATTTGTAGTTCCTAAGGCAGTGACTTCTGAAAAGTGAACACTTCCTTTTCTCTCCACCTCCGACTACTCCTAGTATAACTACTCCTACTAACACCTCCAAATGGGTAAAGTTGTTCGGAAACCCCGCTAACCGGTCCACCTACTAACAATAGCCTACCACCCAATTACTACCTCCTATCGCTCCATGAACACTACTGGACTATTAAAAATAAACACAATGAATCAGTGGACTCACCAGAAGCGAATTTTATTGACGCATTCTCGACGACGTATACAACAAACGATCACACCGACAGAGGCATACGCATATGAGTATAGTCGACATGGCGTGCGAAATATCAAAACTAGTACCCTGGGTAACATAGTTTCGCAGCGATGCAGGCTGCAATTCTACCATGGGGACGATCGTAACGGTGACGAATGTAGTCCTGCGGAATGACCTGCCATGTAATCTGTACTTGATGCTCCATTTGGGACAAATTTCCTGTCGGTCTTCAAGACCGAGCAATATGACGTTCAATCCAGACCCAAACATGTTCAATGGGAGACAGATCTGGGGATCGTGCTGGCCAGGGTAGGTGACGTACACCTTGGAGAGCGTGTTGGGTGACACAGGCTGCATGTGGACCTGCATTGCCCTGCTGGAATAGGACATCGCCTTGTTGGTGCACGAACGATAGCACGACTGGTTGAATGATGTTTTGGGTGTACCATGACGTTAATTTGGAAGGACATTTGCCGTCGTCTGGCAGAGAGAATGAAAGGCGACGCAAGTGTGTTAATATGATGTAATATGTTAACTTTCGAAAAATAACAGGCCACCATGACCGGCGTTTAAAATTATACTAATATCAGCCATTGGTCGAGAGGTATTCATAAGTCACAGAGAGTTGGACCAACTGTTGAAAACCACGTGAATGAAAAATTGTTAGAGATAGGTTAAAATTTTGGAATAACGTCAGAGTAAAGAGGGGCACAACATTGCGCAGTTCCGTCAGAAGAGTGGGGTATTTTTTATTTAAGGTTGAGCAGGGACACGCCAGGCTCTCTCCTTGGTTCTTAGATTTTCATCAGAACTATTAGAATTCGCACAACGGATCATCATTATCCGCATTATTCTTACTACGAGTTTTGACTTCAAGTTTATTATGAGCATTGTTACAAGATTTCTGACTGTATTAAGAGTGGCGAAATCAATTATTACGGGAGTAGGAAGTACGCTCACGTATTCATCAAGTTTGCTTATGATGACGTCGACCGACATTTAACGTCCAGTGAGCATCTACAACCGGTACGGTGACTACTAGTAATCTGGACGGGCTTTCGGTGCAAACGGGACCACTACGGAGACATTTGGAGACAGGACTCTCACGTCTTCCGCAGGTCAGCGGTAATCCACGATGTTTGGCGCTGATATCTCACCATTTAAGGTTTTTCTTTGGAGGGCCATTATGGGTCCCTTGTACACCTTGTCCCTAGGACCCAAACTTTATCCAGTGAAACTAAAGCATGACCAAGACTCTTGTGGAAAACTGAGACATTTATTATTAAGATGCCGATATGAAAAGAAGGCTTGAAGGAATGAACTCTGGTAACTGTCGCAGGACAAACTATGTTAAAACTTATAAACTTTGTAATGTTTCAAACGGAATCATACCGTTAAAGAAAAAAAGTCAATGATGTGTCACTTGGAAGAATTAATTGCATGTATTTTTAAGGGAAGTACTTGAAGTTGATACAGTAAAGTGCCTTGTTGCATTTTGAATTTTTGGGTAATAATAATTAAACTAATATTTTATAAACGCTGTGTTTTCTTCACAAAGAATTCGTGGGTATTACAAGGAAATTATCGACCGAACGCCGACCCTATCTTAGCGACTTTATAGCAGCAGCACATATATTGTCACTAAGAATGCTGGCCGTGTGGCCTAGGTAAGTGTTTTTTGTGTTGTTAATTAATAATATGTAGAATTCACACCTATTATTTTATAATATTAGTCGCTTTAAAAAGGTGCATGCATATGGAAAAACTTTCCATTAATCTTTTATATTACAATTGGCTTTGTAACGTAAGGCTAAACTACCATACAACCCTGCATCGTTTTATGTTACAATGGACGACGCAACGTGAGGCTTACACATCTTTTTATCTCGCAATTTGCTTACATTAACACGACGTATATTTTCATGTTCCAAGTGCCGCTCCAACGAGCAGCCTAGCAAAGAACGACACATACTCGTATATACACAGGTGTGTGTCTCTGTGTTAGCGAAACTAACACCAAGAATGAATATGTGACAAGAAATTCACTTGGCTGAATTAGAAGACCTAGCGCCGAACACGCTGAAGCTTGTTGCTCGCTCTCGACTCCCCAAAATCCTACCTCACCGTGATCTCACGTAGGTCGTAATGGATCATTCCGCCGAAAGGTAGCATCCGCATGGCCAGCGTCCGGATCAGACCACTTGTCCAGCTCTCTCCCGAAGCGCTCGGGTTAAACTCAATAGTAATATTATATTAAATTTTCGCGCGGTAGCTGTACTTTGTTGATTCTACAGTACGGGAAACGCGTATCTGCCGTGGAGAATCGCAATGTCTGTCTGACACTCTCACCTGTCTGTCTCCCTTACCGCTCAAGTTACTTCGATCGATTTTTATCAATTCATATCTAAATAATCTGTAAAAATTAGTATCTTCTCATGAATTTCAATTCTGATTTTTATCAATATATTTTTCGTAACTTCTTATCGATTCACTTCTATTTATTCTGTAAAAAAGTGTAATCTTCTAAAATTCAATTTGGTATTTCATTTATGCATGACCTTAACGTTGACGAGTAATAAAACCCCACAAAGAATCATCAATAAATTTTTGTAATTTATTGAAGTTTCACTAACGATAATTATTTTGGAAATTTTATTAAATTTATAAATCGACCGGACCTCCTACCACAAGTTCTCGCGAAGGTTTCAATTATTATCTTTGTATCTTTTTCATGTTCTTTAAAGTTTAATCTTTTTTCTTTAAATTTACGACATTCTTCATTTTTTATAATATTTTAGACAAAATTTGTCTGTCTTTTTTGAGTTCTCAGTGTTCGAATACTTAATATTTCGACAGCGTCGTATGGTCGAGTCTTTCTGAGAGTCCCACAAACGGGGAAAGTCAAGTTGGCTCTCCCTAGAGCGTAACAGAATTTTCACTATCTGTACAAAAATGTTAGTGCTTTAATGACTTCAAAGACATCGAGCCATGAAGTCGCGTGTCCAGAACTTCCAAAGAAAGCACTACGGGCACACACGACGCACGTTCCCTACTTTTTTCCAAATGTCTCAAGTAAATTTAGATCTTCTGCAATAGACAAGATAAGCAGAAATATAACAAATTAAAAAAAATATAACAACAAAACGGAAAATTGAAAAAACCAAATATTTTATCTGCTCACTTTCGTTTGATAGACATAAAAAATTGAGAATGAAATTATCTTCGAACAGAAAATAAATGTACCAATTTGAATAATGATTGTAAAATAATCTCAGGATTCGATAAATTTTCGTGTACGTATTCTGAACTTGCTTCAATATTGTACGATGTGGTTTGCGAAGAATATCGAGGCTGCTTTAACAAGGAAAACAACAGGTTTGTTCTCTCGTAAAATAGAATTAAGGCTCACGTCAAGAAACAGTTAATGCCAGAACTGACATAAGATAAACTTGCGCAAAATATAGTGGTATATACAATCGTTTGGCAAAAAATTAATTTCCCAAAAATGTTTTGGCTGAAAAGAGAGCATGAAACTAACAATAAAAATCCGGGTTTTAGGTTGAGTATTTTATTCCACTAAATTTTTTTAAAGAGTTTACATGAACATTACGCCGTTCATCCTTAGACCAATATCCGTTTTCATGCAGGTTTGCCGGATTTACGTACCACGACCAGTTCAAGGTAGGAACAGACCAATTGAGACCGAAACTAGCTTTAATATATTCGATCGTATCACAAGGAACAGATACTTTCAAGTCCATGAATGCTGTCCAACACACTTCAAAATGAGAAAAAGTATATTTATATTTTTACCGCTTGTTGAATCATATCCTGCATACCATTATCCATTTAATTCTTCATAAAAGAATCCAAGATCCAATTTAATCCCAAATGCTCGGAAAGATAACAATAAATTGTCATTTATTCGACCGAATTTATAGCGGTATGTAAATCCACCGTGAATAAATTCGTCAATAAGGCCCTCTTTATAATCTTTTATAAATATTCCAATGTCTCTGTCGTAAGGAATAATGTGACACACTCTGTAATAACCCAAGAGAGTTCCTGCGTGTAGCCAGAAACGTATTTTTAACTTATCCACAACTTTTTTGAATCTTGATAATACTCTCTTAAACCGCTGTGCCTTATATGTTTTACGAAAAAATCCGCCTCCATATATCTTATGGAACCTTTCAGCATGTGTATGGCTACATTCAATAAAACGAGAATTCTCAACATCATTTAGAAACAAAAGTATATTTTGGGGAATAAGAATTTTTTTCCCAGTTATGTAAATATATCTTGACTTAAACTTGTCTAAAGCACCTTCATATTTCATCAATTGACTCTCGGCAATAGTGAAATACCATTTAGAGAGTAAATAAATAGATGATGGATCACTGGATAATGATCCAAACCACCAAAAGTTACCCTTTCTTTCATGAAGTATAATGAAGTGGAGAAGAATATTTCTCTTAGCAAAGATACAAACTGGAACATTGGATAATGTTTCAGCAATTTCCTGAGGCCTTATATTGTGTAATAACTCCACAGTAAAACCAATCGACTTCAGTTGCACAACGAAAGTTTCTCTGGTCTCTTTGTATGTGTTATTTGGTGATGGCATTATAAAAAATGTGACAGGGCTTGACAACTCACAGAAAACCCAAGATGAACCATTATTTTTATCTAACTTCTCTAGGATCTTAGCATCTGCAATGAGAAGCTGTATTCCGTATTCCTCTGTTATCTCCAGAACTTATGGTATGTCGCTATGAGGATTTTTAGAGAATATTCTTGGCCGATCGTATATCAGAAGGTAATAAAAATTATTTACAAAACCACCCAAACATAAACATAAAATAATTATATATGTGAAGTAATTTTTTTTATAACACCGTTGTAAATATCGCCATCCCATTTTTACATTTAATAAACCAACTTTATTCGCACACACTTCAGCTTCACTCTTTTGTCCGGACAATAAGTTACTTGACTTTTCACATTGAGGAAAACAATACAATCATAATACAGCAACTGTTTTTCAGACAATAGACTTCTTTATTCTTATTCACATGGAATCTAATTATTTCTTTACTCCGTTATTTGCACTGTTTTCTCCTTTAAAATTATTTTTGCAATTGTTTTAACACTTTCATCTTTGACTCACCTTCCATTGATCCGAGCAATGTAGTCTTCACCTTTACTCGGGTCGCGTATTCACAGTCTGGATGAGACCTCTGCGTCAATTTGAATAGACGCTTACATGAAGGGAATAGAAAATATCTTTCACAAGCATTTCATATATATATATATATATATATATATATATATATATATATATATATATATATATA
>NNCF01132189.1:0-11247 GCA_002313205.1 Laupala kohalensis
TTGGTTGAAAATATATTAATAAAAAAAGAAGGAATTCCACAAAAAAATTATAAATTTCTATAGTAAATACTTCATAGTTTTTCTGTTGGTGCATAAATTCAAACTTCCATTTGTGTTTTTATTAGTATAATTTTTGAAATGCTTCATTTTTAATAATTGTGTTATTTATATAATATTATTCCAAAAGTGATCATAATGAATACAATAAGATGTTACTACACCTTGTTCAATTAAATTGAAGTGTTTTTGTGCTCCTGTATTCTAGTTTTTAACCCAGATTTTGACATACCTATCATTATAATCTTTGAATTTTTTTTTACTATATTATCGACCTAATGATGTTGATATAGATGAATTTTTCTCGAAAGTTACACATCTGGAACATAGTGACACCATTACAGCATACATAATCTCTTACTGTGCTAGTCTTTCAATGCACACAATTCTACACTTCTCCAAATAGACTGATTTGTGCTGTTTAGTCAATATTTCTTCTGGGACTGATGCCTGTATATTTCTGTGTAGTCTGTTGCAAGACATATATATTTAGATAATTTTTTTTATTCATCTTAATTGATATTGTGGTCTACTGGGTAGGAGACAGCAACAAGGAATGCAAATTTGTTATCTAAGTCATGTGGAGTACGTCAGGTTTGTTGACTGTGATTGTTTTATCGGTATGGATTAAGATATCAAAATAGAAACTGAATCTATCATTCTCCATTGTAGGAGGGGGTCTATAGTCATAATAGTATCATTTCTATTTTCTGGTGAAATACTTGTTTTTATAGCAAGAAACACACAAATTATTTTGTAGCTAGGTTGTGGAGATGGAGATATTTTGTATGAGCTACATTGGTTCAGCCAGGTTATAATAATAATAATAAATTTATTGTAAAAAAAACAGTACAAACTGCGTATGACCTAGTAGAGTAAAATAAAGTAATTTACTCTCCGGAAGCAAGCAAGGAACCTTCCCATCAATTCCGAGCAAGAGTCCTAAGGCACAGGCGAATTCAAAAATTTCAGCAAAAATTCCTAGATAAGATGAAAAGTTAGCTACGAGTGATAATTCTAATAGAATGTTAATATGTTTGTAATTTAACGCAAATATTTACATGTACAAGTTGTTATCGAACTGTCGATTATGTAGAGTATAGTGTTTAAACATCATAAGAATTGAAATAACACAAAATTCACGATATATTGTTACAATAAACATGCCACTAGACAAAGTCTAGAGAACCTGTATAAGAAATCCGCCTCTACCCGAAGGAAAACGGAGAAAAACCCGGGCCAGGATAGGGCTACACAATTAATGTACACAACTGTGCCAAAGTTGAATACACATAAAACTAAATTAATATGAGTCATAAGACAACATAATCATGCAAGAAAATAGTTTTTTTTTTAATTTATTTCAATTATTTAAAAAGTTTTACAGCAATGGCGTGATAAAATACAAGACGAATTTAACTTTTATTAAAACCAATAAATTCTATACTATGTAAAAGAATTTATAATGTGATCTTTTGCTTCTGAGGCTAGTTGATATATTCTACATTAATCTGCGATATCATGTTTTTTAATATACCTTTTGTAGTTATTTGTGGCAACAACCTGATTGAATAGAAATGATTGTAATAGAATTGTGAGGTCTTGGTTAATAACTTGCCAATATTGGGTAATTATTGGAAACCTTGTTCAGGACTAATAGCATAAACAGAAGACTATTACTATAAAAAAATGAATTTTCTTAAGCAGAAAATCATACATAATAATACAAACGTAATACTCTAGCAAACCTCGTTAGTCTATTATAGACATATCATTGGAGATCTGCTAAAAAGACTCCATCTCTTTCTGTGGTATTCCTTCCACAACAGTACACGTAAACCATCGTGATGAATTTTCAATGCGAGTAAAAAAACGGATTCTGTCTACTTATATACATAAAGTTATTGGCGACTTATAAGGTATAAAATTGTATACACTTGTACAAGCATTTTTCTATACTGTCATTAGAAAAGTGACATATCTTAAGAGTTAAATATCTGTGACCAACAACGTCTCATATATTGATTGTTCTGGCACCACGAGGCTGCGCTTCCCGCCAGAACTTGCGTACCATTTGCCATCGATCGACTCGGTCAACTGGTGACTACACGCATCGCTGTCGATTGGCAGATCATTCGCGCTAGCAGCGCCAGTTTATAATTTGTGACTGTACCATAAACACGGACAAAAGTACTCTCAGCATTATAATTGGTTTTTAACATAGTGTTAAATTTAGTCGGTACGCCCTTTTCTCTAAATGTATGAGTAATTAGAATAAAAATATAGTCTATTGCCTATTATTTGTTGTGAATCCTGCTTGTAAAATTGGCAGTTTTTCTTCATTTTCAACCCATCTTTTCAGCCTATTACGCAGTATTTTACAAAAAACGTTTATTACAACACTGATGAGTGAAATTCCTCTATAGTTAGTTAGCTGTTTTTTAGTTCCTGAATCGGGAACATTACTTCATTTATCTAATTCAGCTACTTGAAGTTCCATTTCATCTGTTGTTGTACTTCTGTATTTTGAGTATTGAGGTAATCGTAGAAGTGAATTTCCCTACTTAACCCGTCTATATGATTAATAATGTACTATTGGCGAGTTAATTTCCGTATAGCTGTCTAGATATTAATTATATTTTGTATTCTTATTGATTCCACCTCTGGCCATGCTTATTTGGTTACTAATACTGTTTCCGTAATTCGATGAATTTTTGACACATGCCAAACAATGAATTTTAGTGTGTTTTCAGCTTTAATTTAAGCTTTTTCGCGATTAGCGTTGTACCAACCTGTCTAGTCCTGCTTGTTTCCAATACTCTCATGTTTCTATGTGCTTTATAAAGACCGTTTTGTAGTACTTCAGCTGCTGCATTATAATTTCCTATAGCTAGGTATGAGCGAATAACCGTGTAGGAACCTTCGAAGCTGCTGCAAAAATGCTTGATGAGTTCATCTTTCTTACTTTTAGTCCATTTAAAACGCATAGGTTTCCTATGTGTGATATAATTTGGATCTCCTTTTTCCGAGATATTTTATTTTAATGTAATGCATATAGACATAAGATGTGATTCGACCCTACTTTCAATCGAGAAATCGTCTTGCATGTGCAATGTTTTCTTGCACGCAAAGCCATAATCGAAAGTTGAAATTCCTTAATATTAACTGTCCTGGAACCGGATGCCTAGTTTTAAGTTGGTCCAGTGCATTTTCTAAATCATCATAAAATGTATGTTGTAGTACGTCGATCCTTGTGTATGTCTATACAATATTACAATTATCAATTCAAAATTCCTACAATATAATTTCAAGAAAACTGCATTTTTAAATTTACTGTAATTTCGCAGAACCTAAAGTTACCTTCAATTCTACAAAGAGTTACAATACCTCCAGGGTGTCAAACTCTTGAACATTTTCTCATCAAAAGTTTATTAAAAGCTTTGTATCCGTTCATTGACACGTCGTCTCCTACTTTGTTCCACTTTTCAGCGAGACCAATCACCGAGAATTTTTCCAAGAAAGCACGAAAACTTTATCGAGGCAGTTTCTTAGCGAACCCTGCCACATTGCAAAAGAAAATGTTCATTACCCCATGCCTTTCTTCCTAGCGGTTTGAAGACTTACCCTTGTTGTACTGTCCTCCCCTCCCAGCGGCACCTGCCACCCATTGCTCTGGCCAAAGGTCGCCGGCATTTCGCATCTTCACACGTCTGTCGAGGGTTGGGGGTGCTGGTGTTAGAGGTGCTGGTGGCTAAAGCCGAGCGGGAGGTGCATGCGCCGCTTTCGCGACCGTAGTTTGCGTCCTTGAAGGCGCCGATGTGGTGTCCAGTAGGTGTGGAGAGGGGTGATGCACAGAAGGGCTCTCCGGTGGGAGGGGTAGGTTGCATTCGAGGACTTGGCTCGTTCGCCTCCTGCAGCTCGGACAGCATGTATTGTCGACCTTCCACGACCAACTTGTCGAACCTCAAAGAAGACGGGTTCCTTTTTTTCTCGCATTATGCAAATAACGTGACAGTAATTTACGAGTGTCTCACGGGAGCGGAGAGGTTGTCCGCAACCCGTATCGGCGCATCTCGCAAATTATGCTCTGCTCGGTGTAGGAGCTCGCCTCTTCTCTTAAATGAGGCCAAATACACCACTATTGACCTTTTTCCTGTTCTTCGTCCCACGCCATAAGCACGCTCCACGTCGTACTCTCCTGTCTACTCGCCTGCACTGCGAATGTGCGGACCGAGCGTTTCGAGTCTGGCAATGTTTCGCCCCGGAGTACCTCCAGACTGAAGACCAAAAGGTTGTTTCTTCAAGACTGGTTCTGCAAGTAATCGATCTTTCGAAGAGAGAAAGTGTTTCTTTCTCGACAGAAGTAACTCGGAGCACGAGACCCTCCACTTTCTCCTAGAAGCCCAGAATCTAGTTGTAACATTTTTAATTTAAAATTTATAATATTTGTTAATTGTTAGCTAACAAGGCAAATTAGTAACTGTCTTGTGTGTGAAATTGACATTGAATATAAGATGTAACTGTGTGTTTTGTTGCAGCTATTGATGAAACTCGTGGATCAGCGATAACACAAATTAAACTTTGTGGCGAGAGAGAGGAGTTGAGGGACACAACTAAGGAAGAGAGAACTCGAAGAAACTCGTCAGATTTTGCTAGTTTCAACACCCTGAAACAGTGCAAAAATCAACATTCAGTACAAGGGGATTCATTTCACTTGGACCCGTCAGATTTAAGGGGTGCCCAGGGTTTGTTTTGGAAAGAGGACTGCCATTTTTCCAAAGGAGGGAATAATTCATGTAGTAATAGTCGTAAATCATTTTTTCAAGTATCTCATCTGAGGGTACTCATGCTAACACATGCCGGGGACAAACTGTCGCAATGTAAAATTTGTGCAAAACCATTTCGGGAAAAATTTCATTTGATAAGTCACATGCAAATTCAACATGGCAAGAAATTGTTCAGTTGTGAAATTAATAAATACTTATCTTTGAGCAAAAAGTATCTTACTAAACACTTGCGAACAAACATATGGATGAAATTGTTTCAATGTATAATTTGTGGAAAATCATTTAGTGTTGGTGGTACTCTCAAGCAGCACATGCAAACACACATTAGGGTGAAACATTACCAATGTTATGTTTGTAAAAAGTCATTTACTCAAAAAAGGTATATCAGTACGCACATGCAAACACACACAAAGAATAAATTGTTTGCATGTGAAAATTGTGAAAAATCATTGCGTTGCAATGATAATTTAAAGAATCACATGCAAAGACACGCTGGGGAAAAAGTGTACCAATGTGAAGTTTGTAAGAAGACATTTTCTAGAAAACATGATCTTTTATCTCACTTTCGAATACACTCTGGCCAGAAACCTTTTAAATGTGTTTTTTGTGAAAAATCTTTTAGGCACAGTTGTCATGTCAAGACGCACATGAGAACACACACAGGGGAGAAACCGTACCAATGTGAAATTTGTGAAAAATTATTTAGACAAGGTGGTTCTCTGAAGAGACACATGAGAACGCACACTGGAGAGAAACCGTACCAATGTAAAATTTGTGAAAAATCATTTAGTGGTGATAGTACTCTCAAGAATCACATGAGAACGCACACTGGGGAGAAGCCGTACAAATGTGAAATTTGTAAGAAGTCATTTTCTAGAAAAAAAAATATATCAACTCATATGCACATACATACTGGCCTGAGACCTTTTAAATGTGAAATTTGTGAAAAATCATTTAGTAAAGGTGAATCTCTCAAGAAGCACATAAGTACGCACCATCTGGCGAAACCGTACCAATGTGAAATTTGTGAAAAGTTATTTAGACATGGTGGTTCTCTCAAGACGCACATGAGAACACACACTGGGGAGAAACCGTACCAATGTGAAATTTGTGAAAAATCATTTGGTAAAGGTGAATCTCTCAAGAAGCACATGAGTACGCACCCTCTGGAGAAACCGTACCAATGTGAAATTTGTGAAAAATTATTTAGATATGGTGGTTCTCTCAAGAGGCACATGAGAACGCACACTGGAGAGAAACCGTACCAATGTAAAATTTGTGATAAAAAATTTAGTAATTGTAGTAATGTCAAGACGCACATGAGAACACACACTGGGGAGAAACCGTACCAATGTGAAATTTGTAAAAAAACATTTAGTGAGGTTGGTAATCTCAAGAGGCACATTAGAACGCACACTGGAGAGAAACTGTACCAATGTGAAATTTGTGAAAAGTTATTTAGACATGGTGGTTCTCTCAAGAGGCACATGAGTACGCACACTTGAGAGAAACCGTCCAATGTAAAATTTGTGAAAAGTCATTTAGTGAAGGTGGTTCTCTCAAGAAGCATATGACAACACACACTGGGGAGAAACTGTACGAATGTGAAAGATGCAAGAAGTTATATTTCCGAAAATGTCTTCTTGCAAGACACATGCTATTACACACTGCAGAGAAAAATTATAAATGTTAAGTTTGTAAGAAATCATTTTTTGGAAAGAGTCATCTTGCAAGACACATTCGATTACCCACTGGCCTGAAACTGCGTTAATCAAAAAATTGTAACATTTCATTTAGTATAGGTTTGGGTTCTTAAAGAGCACATGTTTTTGCACACTGGGGTGAATTTGTACTATGTAAAAATTTTTGAAAAATCATGTAGTGAAGGTGGTATTGTCAAGAAGCACGTGGTAACACTGAGTTGAAATTTTTTTAATGTAAAGTTTGTAAGTACTCATTTTCTCGAAAAAGACTGCTTATATTTCACATTCGAATACTCAGTGACCTTATACCTTTGAAAGGTGTATGTTGAAAAAAATACTTTGTCAAGGTAGTAATCTCAAGACACAAATGGAAACTCTCACTGGGGTGAAACAGTACCAATGTGATAATTGTCAGAAGTCATTTTCTAAATAAATTTAACTTACATTTCACATGAAACACATTGTGTGGAACGGTTCTAATGTAAAATTTTTGAGACATGATTTTTTCGAAAGAAAAACAAAAAAGATGATGTGTAACGACTCCAGCGAACACACATTGGGGTGAAACTATTCCAATGTGAAATTTGTAAATCTTCATTTATTAAAAGTGGTACTTTCAAATAGCACATGCTCACACTGAAGTGAAACTGTTGCAAAGTGAAATTTGTAAATAAATAAAAAGAAGTATAAATTTCATGTGTACACAAACAGGCAAGAGATGGTTTCAATTGGAAATTTTGTAAATACAAATCTATGGAAGTAAGTGATAACATGAAGCACATGCAGACACACTCCGTTCTTTACAATTTCATAACTTTATAGATACCAGTCTGCTTATTTTGTGACTTTTACCTTAAAAATACCCACAATAGTTTGGAGCTTATTTGATATTCTAGTATGTGATTAAACATAATTAAATCATAGTTATCAACGTTCTCGTTGCTGTTTACCTATTCTAGGGCTTCCAAATGGTTCCTTTGAAGGGACTAGTCCGTTGTTTATTATGTAGTTCCCTTTTTTCTTTCCTAAAAGTTCCCAAAGCCTCTTCTTGACAAAAATCTACGATCTTCCAATATTGTCGATGTTTTACATTGTAGACGACATGGTTCTCGATTCTTTACATTGTCAGTATTTAAAATTAGTTATGTCATGAAGATTTTACTCTAAATCGCATAGTGGTCATACTTCGATTGATTTTAGACACTTCTCTAATTTAAGTTTTAGTAGGGGACACTGACTTATAATTATATACACTTCAGTATGAAATTGCAGAATTTTGTGCGTGTGACAAATTTTAAACTGTTTTTAGCTACTATACTATGAGAAGTCTGTTGCTGAGCTGTGACTCAGCCAAGTATTTTTGGTTACACTAGACTCTTGAGTTCCCATCTGGTCGGTTCATTATCTTCGTGTGAGCAATAAGAATATTCAAAAATCATCAAGTTTTGAAGTCTTTCGATGATACTCGTATACTTCGAGAGAAATAAGATCATTGGTGATGGGAAAAAATTCTATCAAGAAAGTGCAACATATTGATTTTTTTTTCTACTCTGAATTGTGTAAACAAATCAAAAAAGTTAGTGTTAGAAAATAACAAAACTTAATATTTATCTATGTGTATGACTGCATACAAATAGTTCCTAAAATAGTTTTTTATTTTTTGAAAATAGATGTGATAAATAAGACTAATAAAGAATGATTGACAGAACTTTGGATCTAATATTTAAAATTAATAAAATGTTTTCTGTTATTTATGTTAATTCTTTTCATTTTACTTTTTTATACATTTTGAACTGTAGAAAAACCGTTATGCCAAACCATTATGACGATGCTTTGTCTTAAATAAAAGTTGTGTTTATTTTGTAGAATTCATGTTCTTATAATTCTTTATAGTATATAGACAATTTCATAGATTAGTGGAGGTTCATCGAGAACATGCATCATATTTTCAAATTTTAATTAGTAACACCCAAGTGGAAAAGTAATACTGGAAGTACTCATAAAAGCACTGTGTCTTAGTATTAAAATACTGCGTTTTAGTACTTTCCTGCAGAAGTGTGTAGTTTTTGCTGTGTCCTTGTACTTTTCTCCTCCGCAAGAATACTGGCAGTATTGGGTACCATACAAAGAAGTACTAGGTAGAACTTATCTTCTACATCTGAGAGACCAAAAAGTATTAGTAGTACTGAGCACCTTACAGAGAAGTACCGTACAGTACTTTTCTTCCATAGGGTTTGCGTAATACTGTGATAAAATATAGTTTTTAACATAATTCGAATATAATTGCAATATATCATATAGAATTGGTATAATTCAAATCACAAATTACTTATAAATATTACTATAATTTCCTATATTTATACAGTGAAGTAAAACCATATCTCATTGCCTACAAATGATGTGTAATTTCGAAAGTAATTTCACATAATTTGCGATTCTCTTAAGTTTTTCATATATGTGAAAAGGAATTAAATATAGAAAACGTTTGTCTGAAATATGAACAAATAAAACAAAAGTTTAATTCTCGAGTTATAAATAACATGAAACTACTTAAGGAACAAATAAATTACATCTTCTTGTGACATATTTATCCACGATATAACTATTTGGTAGTAATTGTGCAACCTAAAAAAAAATTCAGAGATCAATAATATGAAAACCTCGTTTCAGATATGAATAAGTATAAAAAGAAAAATCCCTTTTATTGATTCCAATCAAATTGAAATGTATTAATTCATATTAATACCATAAGTTCTTCTCTTTATCTTTCTTTCCTTCTTTCTCTCACTTTTCTCTGTCGTTGTTTTACTTTTTCTCTCTATCTTTCTTTCCCTCTCTCTGCACGTGTATTGTCTAACGTAATTTCACATAATTTGTGATTCTTTTTTTTTCATATATGTCAAAAGGAATTAAATAAATATAGAAAACTTTTGTATAAAATATGAATTAATAACTCAAAATTTCATTTCTCGTGTTATAAATCACATTAAACCACTCGAACTATTAAATTACATGTTCTAATAATACATTGATCTACAATATAACACTGGTTGTAAACGTTCAGCATANATGAGATTAATATTACAAAAAACGAGTTTTAGGTTACAACAAATATAACTAAAACTGAAATCTCTTTCACAAATTTATTCAAATGAAATTGTTAAATACAACAACAGATTCTTGTTTTCTTTCGTTGTTCCTACTTCTCTCTTTCTCTTCACCGTCATTGGATGTGAATTGGCGACTAAGGACGTTCGTGTGGGTGGAAGATTCCAAATACAATGAGAAACATGAGATGCACACTATCTTCTATTCTTCTTTAAAAATAACATTAAAATGACATATCGACAAACACACTCTTTGGATTCTCACCATTAGTAAACGAAAAAGTACGCGATGTGAGTAGAAATTATTTCACTGCATCTGTACCAAACTTTACCGATAATGCTGATTAAACATATACGAATTACACTATGAATACAGCAAATTTTTAAAAAATAGTTGGAACAGTTTTNCCCGATAATGCGGATTAAACATATACTAATTACACTATGAATACAGTATATTTTAAAAAAATAGTTGGAACAGTTTTTGAATATAATATTCAAAAGTATACTTTAACCTTCAAATGAAGTAGCCTTTGCGTTCAAGTAAAGCGAAAGTTTAAATCACTTGCGCAAATTCTCTCTCTTTCTAGGTATTCCTGGTTGAAATTATTTCTTTCATCTACGACTATAATAAGAAAGGTTTGAAATACCTTATCTGATCATACGGCCTCTTGTTACTCTGTAGAGGGGGAATTTGAGTTTATGGAGTTTAGTAAAGTTGGACGATGCAACTGCTATTTTATTGCTACGAAAACTGTTAGTTAAATTAATAGAGCATATACCTTTTTCTTTAGGAAACATTCGTTTCTCCAAATGTATAATGTTGTAAATCTAGATGCTATATAAATAAATATTTATTGAAAATAAGGTTTGGATATATATTAAACCCGTTTCCTACTCAATATTTTTATTAAAATAAAGTTTTAATATTTGGGGTATAATTACGAACTCGTGAATTTCTTTTAGTATCATTGTTTTCATTAAATATAATTTATTTACTTTTAAATTCAATATAAAATTTTTTTGCACGTTTTTTTTAAATTTTGAAAAACGTTTCTAAATTTCTCGTAAAATATGTCATTGAACATTTTCATTTACACACGAAGAAACTAAAATATCGAAACTTAAAGAGAACTTGAATAGAAATTATTTTATAGAAACTTTGTCGTCTCCTCGGCAACTTTGCGAAGATGAACTTTGGCCTGCCACGTTGCCATGTATGTTGTAATGCGACGTTGCCGAATTGACAATTGCTCAGCGTATTCTTCTGTGAGCTTTGCACTTACCTCTTGACTGACAGGATAATTTTTGATGATTCAAACTGAAATTTTCATAATTTGCATGAGAAGTCTGTAATATACGAATGTTGCAAATATATATGTTTTAATAAGATGAAAAAAATTAAGTATCACTTAACCCTGTTTTTAATCAAGCACTATATATTTTTATTGTTATACTACAATAATGTTTCTACAGGTGATTGGAGAACTCTTCAGTATAAGCAAATTGTATCCAGATACATTAACATGACAACAGAACAATTGAACATGACATTCTACATACTTATTGACTGAAAATATGGTAATTAAAAAA
>NNCF01132189.1:11294-30406 GCA_002313205.1 Laupala kohalensis
TGTTGCAAGAGGTATTTATTTAGATAATTTTTGGTTCATCTTAATTGATATTGTTGTCCACTGGGTGGGGGACAGCAACGACAAATGCAAATTTGTCTTCTAAGTCATGTGGAGTATGACAGGTTTGTTGACTGATTGTTTTCTCGGTATGGATTAGGATATCATAATAGAAACTGAATAAAAGACATTCTTATTGCAAGAAACACATACATTATGTTTGTAGCTAGGTTGTGAAGATGGAGATATTAAGTATGAGCTACATTTGTGCAGCGAGGTATAATGTGATCTTATGTTCCTTGGGCTAGTTGACACATTCTACATTCACCCTTGATATCACGTTTTTCAATATAACTTTTGTAGTTATTTGTGGCAACAACCTGATTGAATAGAAATGATTGTAATAGAATTGTGAGGTCTTTTTTAATAACTTGCCAATATTGGGTATTTATTTGAAACCTTGTTCAGGACTAATAGCATAAACAGAAGACTATTACTATAAAAAATGAATTTATTTAAACAGAAACTCATACATCTAAATACAAACAAATAATAATACAAACATAATATTCTAGCATACCTCATTAGTCTAATATAGACAAATCATTGGAGAACTGCCAAAAAGACTCCATCTCTTTCTGTGGTATTCCTTCCACAACAATACACGTATACCATCATGAATTTACAATGAGAGTAAAAAACGGATTGTGTCTACTTTAATACTTAAAGATATTGGCAACTTATAAGGTATAAAATTGTGTACATTTGTTCAGACATTTTTCTATACTGTCATTAGAAAAGTGACATATCTTAAGAGTTAAATATCTGTGACCAACAACGTCTCATATATTGATTGTTCTGGCACCACGAGTCTGCGCTTCCCGCCAGACCTTGCGTACCATTTGCCATCGATCGACTCGGTCAACTGGTGACTACACGCATCGCTGTCGATTGGCAGATCATTTGTGCTACCAGCACGAGTTTATAATTTGTGACGGTTCCATAAAGACGGACACAAGCACTCTCAGCATTATAATTGGTTTTTAACATAGTGTTAAATTTAGTCGGTACGCCCTTTTCTCTTAATGTGGTCCAAAGTATGTTTCTCTTTACCGTGTCAAAAGCTTTTTCGAAAACAACATAAGCGCAATATAGTTTTTCTCTTTTAACGGCTGTAGCCTGTTCCGCGAGAGAGGTAAGAATGAAAATATTGTGTATTGTGCTCTTCTTTGTTCTGAATCCTGCTTGAACTGATCTGAATCTCTCCAATATCGTAGAAAAAATTGTTTCTTGAGTTCCGCGAAGGTTTCAGGGTACGTATCTAGGGTGTTCAACCGTATCTTGGCATTACCGGCCATAATTTGGGTCATTAGTTTAGCTTTCGTCAACTCCGAGAAATTGCATAACGAAAAATATTGTTCCACAGCTTTCATAAAGGAACAAGGATGATCTCCACCCTCTCTTTTGAACAATAAATGCGACGGGATATTTAAACTCGAAGCACTAATTACTCCTCTGCCCTCAGCAACATTATTTAACCGATCATTGACTTGTGCTAATTTTTCTTCTACTTCCGACGTCACGCTACCCATCCGTTAATTTATTTCATCTTTCAATTTCCCTTGTTCAACTCTTACCCCCTCTACGATGATTTCTACACGTTTTTCCACGTCTTTTATACTCATTAACTGTTTTTTCCGATTGTCCCTTCGTTTTTCTGCCTCTTTCGCCACTTTTTCCTCTACAGCAACGAATTTCTTCATATACTCGTCTTGTTTTATTTCTAAATTTGCTAGTCGATTTTCCACCGCATCGATTTTTTCATTCAGAGTTTCCGAAACTCGTCCTTCTAGTTCCGCGAAATTCTTACTCATTTCGACTTTCAAGTTTTCGATATTTAAATTACTTTCTTCCTTCCATTCTTCCATCATCTTTGTTAGTTTATTTTCTAATTCGCGGCTTCTTTCTTGTACTCGAGTTTCTAATTCACGAACATTTCCTTCTATCTTATTATCTAATCTTTCGAAATTGCTACTCATTTTGTTGCGCAATGCTTCTGTATTAGTTCGCATTTCGTTCATGACTTCAGAATTCCTATCCATTTTTTCGTTCATAACTTCAGAATTCCAATCCATTTTCTCGTTCATAACTTTAAAATTCCTATCACTCATCTCAAACTTCTCATCCATTTTTTGCATCATTATCTGCATCATCTGTTCTATGCCCATGGCCCCTGAATCGCCTACAGTCGAAACGGACGTCGTCGCTTGTTCACCGTCTACCGCCTCCTATATCGCAACTACGTTTTCTTCCTCCGTTTCCGTCACCAAATCGATCACGGACTCATCACTGTCGTCCCCAACCCCCTCTAGGTTTCTCCTGACATTAAACTTATAGGCCATCTCGCCTGCTGGATTGGACACACGATTTCGAAGTATACACTAAATACACAAATTAATACCCCCAAAATATTTCTGAAAAATAAATACACAATTGGCACTACTCGTGCTGAAAGAAACACAATTAACACAATAAAAAATATCCCAAACTAAAATCAGAACAACTGTGGCAATCTCTTTGAAATGTAAGTACACCTCGATATTCTCAAACACACCAATTATCAAAATTAACAAAATTATTACACAAGAATCCTTGTATTTAATGCATAAAAAAATATTCAATGACGTAACAAACATACATCGAAGTCCCTGTAATTCGGGCGCCAATACTACCTAATGCAACCTGCTGTGCATTAAGATAACTATAAAATAAGGATTCGGTACTTCTGATGCGATTACCAAAATTTATTCTGACAATAGTAAGGTAAAAACAATACATATAACATTTACAATAAATACACAATTCTTTTGCCCCCACAGTACCAAACTACAAATATAAATCCCTCGCAACTGATTGCGCAATGTTACATTGAGCTCATTCTCTTGATTCGCGCATTTACAGTTAAAATTTATACAATCAATTTTTGGAAAAACACAATATCAAAGCAAGAATGAAATGAGCAATAAATACGTTTTCTCTTTCTGATATTCAAATAACAGTTCTTTTTCTTAAACGCTTTTTCTTCTCTTTCTTCTTAAAACAAACCCCAATTTTTACAGTGAATGCGATAAATTCAACTCCAATGTAACGTTCTCTTTCGCTAGATACTAGTTAACATCGAATTAAAAAATTAAATATTGGTCCCTAACCAACGAAATCACTTCGTATAATGTCCGTCTCACAGAGACGTATACTCACAACCAGCGTATTTTCTTCGAAACCGTGTCCAACCACCACGGCTCGAAATACTTTTTTTTCCATCAACGCAGACTGCAACAGCTGCTTCGGAGTTCGTCCAGTGACTTTGATCCACGCCCGCTCTACCACGATTTGCTTCCTCGTGCTCCCTCGTTCCGATTGACTTTTGCGGCAGATTTTCTCAACCATCGGCGTGCAAATATTTCCGGATTTGTATGACGACTTTTACAATATGTTGCTGGCTTCACTTGGAGCCCTTGATCAAATATTATCACGCGTTTAACTTGCGTCGTATCCGGCCGTTCTCTTTATACTTTGACTGGGATAAAATATCATAAAATGATATTTCCGTAACTTGCGTCTTCACGCCTAATAGAAATTACTGAATTTAAAAATCAATGTTCTGATCTTTTACTATAAATTCAGATTGGCTCGTTCTCGTTCAATAAATCTGCGTACGATTACAACGTGATTCTATCCGCTGATGGACTGCGTGATAAAAATCACTTGTATCAATCGTCTTCTCCAAGAAACCCCGAACAAATGAGATAGATTCATGCCATGTCGTTCCCTTCTTGGCGCTAACCCCCACTCCTTCTAAACTTCACGCACAACGCATTCCGCCAATCTGGTCTTTTCTGATGGTTTCGCGTCACTAGCTTTGTCAGGTGCATTCACACTTTCCTAGTTCGTATAATATAATTTCAAAATCATCCGTCTAAGTTGTGCGACTCGCCGAACGCACCTTTCTTGGTGCCTCGTTCAAATCAGTGTTATTGAATTTTCGTCTCTATTTTAACTGTCCTTTCTCTCATATATTCCTATATAAGTCCAACATATTCTCTAACGAATCTGGGTCGTTAGAATATATATATTTGTGAGTGTATTCATTTTTGTATATTATATTGTAAGAGAGAGAGAGAGACCGTGGATTGAATTGATTGATAATTCAATAACACGTTCTCAAAATATTGAATATAAAAGCATAGGTCAACATGGTAGCTAGCAGAAAAGGACCTGGGTGGTCTAAAGTGTAGTGGCGGGGCGACATCACAGGCTCTGTAGAAAGTTTTGGAGTGCAAAAACGTAATAAAAACTATTATTTGAAAAAATCAAAATATGTGGAAACCAGAACACATGTTCAGAGACACACAAGTTTGGACTTGAATCTTTAGAAAGACGAGCGACGAAATTCATTACAAAAAAGAGCATCGAAAAAAAGAGCGGATGTCAGGGAATATTATTTCCCAAAGCAACGTGGGAGTACGTTTGCGACAAACAGCCAAAGAGGCTCACGGCACATGTCCCTTGGGACATGATTCCTAAAGCAAAGAATCTTTAGAAATGTGAAATTTTAGGGCAATGAGTTCAGCAAAAACACACGATGGCGAAATTCTAAAAGAAGTAATAAAAATTAGGGTTCAAAAAGAAGGTACCGCCTAGCAATAAAACAATAAAAGAGAGGATCTTAGAAGCATGCCGCCCAGCGCAGACGTGCAGAGTAAAAAGGCCGACAAACAAAATGGCCGACACACCTTCGTCTAGAGGAAAGAATCTTGGAAGTAGAGAGAGAGGGTACAACCAATGGGAAATCACGGGGGGTAGAGCCAAGTCGTAGGATTGGGAACATGAAAATGAAACGTACATCTTTTCGGAAACGTCCAATTAAAATTAAGAGGGGGAAAAGAACCAAGGGCTTGTGGTAGAAGGAAGGAATGATAAGAGGGGGAACGTCACGTGGCGAGACATATTCTATAAAAAATAGGACACAGAAGCACTTGGGATGAGATGAGGAGAAAAATTTGAGAGAGTTTGTTGTTGTTCGATCAGATGGTGAGAAATTTTTCGATTGTTTATTTGTGAGAAGAGATGGTGAGAAATTTTGCGACCGTTTATTTGTTGAATCGGACAGTGAAAAATTTGCAACAGTTTATTTGTTGAGTCAATTTGCGAGTTTCTTTTTGTTAAGTGAGACGAAATAAAACGTGTGATTGAAAGGGGCAAATGGGACTCGTGCAGTGCAAAAAGTTCGAACAAACAAATGAGGGACGTGAACAGGTCAAGTAAATAGTGTTTTACGAGTTAATTACGATGTCAATGGTCACTTCAGCCAATTAGTAAGCCAGAGAAGGCATCGTCATTGCTTAGACAATAGAAAGGAAGTTACACTGTGATCCGTCAGAAGACATGCGAAGCGCATTCATACAGTGAGCAAATGATAATAATAAATGTGGCAAAAGACGAAAACAAATTAATAAGAAGTGAATCGGGAAACTCTAAAACGGGACAGGCATAGAAAGTGAATGGAATAGGAAAAATCAATTAGACAGAAAAGAGTACGAACATTATTGCGGCACGAGGAATCAGAGTCTAAACCAGGATCACAAAATGGGCAATGTCTTCATCCAGTCCGACATCACGAGTCATGTTGGGTAGCGTGTAATAGTGTAGAGGGGATTTGTTAATGTTATTTTGGGCCTTGTAAACCAAAAATTGTTAAATAAATGTCAGCAGGCCGAGTGCAACAATGAAGTGTTTAATTGTGAGGAGAGAGCAATGAACAGAGGGGACCACAATGAAGAACATCTTAGTGAGTACCATGTAAAAAGACTTTCAATAAGACGTTCCAAGAGCGCAGTAGGCGAAGTTATGTGTAGTATTATGACTATTTACTAGTGTATTGTGTATTAATTCAGTTAGAATCAGTATGAATAATAAAATGTTTGTTTGTTGCTCGAACACCAGATTGCAGTGTTTTTTAAGTGAGTGGCTCCAATAGGAGTGAGTACTCGGTTCCCTCCACTTAGAATTAGACATTTACGGTAATAATCATTTAAAATTTTTTTAAAACATTTTTTTGTTTATAACAATTAGAATTCTTTATTTGTTAATAACAATCCCTAAAGTCACAATATATAATTCGAGCAATTAATTTAAATAAATAAAAACATGAGATCTCAGGGTATTCAAATTTTATTAAGGATTCGAGTTATTTAATGAGACGGAGACACACAGGGTTCTTAATGGAAGACGTAATTTACAAATAAAAGAACTAAACTGTTTATTCATCAAAATTAAAAAGCACTTAATATCATGCATTCTTCTTCGCTAAGGCGCACATACACTCCCCCAAAATAACACAACAAAGCAATATTGGCAATCACTGCCATACTTGATCTCACCACTGGTAAAAATGCTAAAGGCACATCTTAGTTAAAATAACACAAAATTAAGTGGTTGATCACTTATTATTTTTATTAGGTGTTTTTGAACAAAGTTAGTTTTGCTTAGCATCTTTAACTGGGCCAAAGTAATCTTAGCTTCAAAACACTAGCATTTCTTCTTTACTGTGCGGGTTAAACAACTGGATGCATTCCAACCTTTAGGTTACCTTTTTCGAAGATTTAGCAGACTAGCTGTAGTGGCGTCGAACAATTTAATGGCCCTTGGAGCCCCCTAGAGCCAACCGCCTCGCGTTCCACCCCGCTCGTTTAAACGTCGCCATTCATTTAGTGAAGGTCAGTCAGGATTTTCATTGAAATGAGTTTGGGATTCGTAGTATTTAAAAGGTGAAAAATACACACAGAGTTTCGTAAGGAAATCGCAATTGTAAAATAAAATGACTAAATTGTTTTAGATTTGTAATGCACGATATCTAAAACTCCATGCTTTCTTCTGTCTTCTTCCCCACTAACATTCGTCCAAAAAGGCACAAACACAGAAAATATTGAAAATGAATTTTAATATACTAGATCTCGTCATCAAATAAAAATACACATTTTATAACTTATATTCTGCAAAAGGCCCTTATAATTCAAGCTAATGTTTTTAGAGTTCTGAGCTGGGCCGTAATGATTTCATCCTCGACGCACACGCTAATCTTCTTCGCTGCGATATTTGGTTACTGGATGCAATCAGAATTTGTTCATTACGTTTCTTACAAAGATGGGATATCACGGCTTCAGAATGGAGCGAGTTCCCTGGTCTTAATAACTAACGGACACATCGGCTGCTCACTCGTTTCCTACCGCTAAAGCCCATTCACTTCGGAGGAGACGATTCAGCAAAACGTAGCCGTCATTGTTCCAATCAACAACTCCAGAGCACGTTCCCGAACCCAAGTTCACCAAGTATTGTTCGTAATGTGCACTACTTGAGCCATCATTCCCTAGTCTAAATGATGCCCCACAAGTATAAAATGTCTTATGATCTTGAAACACACACTCGATTATTCCGAAGTCGGAAATAATCCATGAAACAACTCGAAGTACATGAAATGAAATATCTGAATCTGAGTGAAGTTTCACGTGAAATTCTTAGTGAGGTTTAAGGTAAAATCTCTTTGAATGAACCACCTAAGTCAATCTAACGTGACGTAAAACAGCCGAAGGAGAGGAAGCTAGAGAGTCTTATTGCTTTACTCCTTTTTATATCATTGCCCCATTTCTCATCGTTATTAATCCTCTTCCCTTGCCTCTAAATTTTAGAGAAAATCTTCCACAGCGAGTTACGTGTCCCCCTTTGGAACGCTCGACTATGATGCAAGTCCCGAACGTTGCTCTTTTGAGAACTTCATTATTTAATATTCAATCTTTTTTCCTCCGCAGCATCGCTTCTCTCGCACGAGGCATGTTTGTCCGTTTCTCTGTCTAATCTTATCACTCACACGTTCAAATGCTCCTCATCTGCAACGCGAGTCGATGGTTCAATCGTTGTCTATTCTTGGCACTGACGTTTCCACTTTGTCACTTGCTTCTCTACATATTTTTTGTCGCGATACATTATCGATAAAGTAGGTTTTGCGCTAAATCGTCAATGTATTACTTCACTCTCGCTTGTATATGTTCGTTTATTGACTTATGCAGAACGTCAATACGCTTGTCCATATTATCGACAGTATTTGGATGATTGCGTTTGCATAGATTTTGTCCACTGTGTTGTCATGATCTTCTCACTCTACCCGTTCTTTCTCGAAGACTTGAGATACATGTTGCTTGACTTTTGTTTCAATTTTTAAAATTAAACGGTTGTAGAGATATGGGCTCTAATGACCTCAATGTTGGCGAGCCCTAAAGCCTCACAAAAAAAATTGTAGATATCTTTCACGTAGGTTTTTCTCGCAAAGAGATGTACTACGCGTCTTGCTCATTTCATGTATTTCATTCTCTGTCGTGTCCGCATACGCTTTCACATCGCCTGCTAGCAAAAGACATGAGTTACCGTGTGTTGAAATGCTTCCTCCGTCATGATACAGCATCGTGTTTTATTTACCCCCCTCTGGGATCGCGAAACAAAAAAATTGACTCTTGACCACCACACTCATCTCTCACAGAAACCCAATCTCGGGAAGCGCAGTACGTCTGTTATGGGCAGATTGCCTCCTATGCTTGGAAATTGCATCCTATGATGCAAGATTGCATCTTGTGCCTGGGCGAATGCATCATGTGATGTAAGATTGCTTCCGGTGATGCAATATTGCGCAATCCTTTGATGCAAGATTGCGCAATACTAAAGTTTGACAGTGTGTGCTAGAACCGGCACAACGGGTTTGCAGTCCGGACCTAGACCTGTGCCAGAACCGGTGCATGTGTCACGACTTATCGCACTCCCACCCCCTTCTATGCAAGAACCGGCACATGTGTCATTCTTATGGGCGAAACTATGCTAGAACCGTGACTTTTCGCATTCCACCTCTCTTTTTCTGTTATCTTCTCTTATCTGTACTTGAACCGGCACATCGTTCCTACGTACGACGCTCAAGTTCACACAGTTCCTCCCGACACCCATATTGAATTTTGGTTCGTATAAACTAATTTTTGTAAGTGAGTATTACACGGGAAAATATTTAAAAAAATCTAAGTAGATATAATTTCATATATAAAAATTATAACAATAGAAAGAATTGTGAGAAGAAGAATTAAGGATTTTAAGGGTCGGACATAAAATTCCTATTTCTGATATAGATGTTTATCTGGAAGATGCTTTGAGTTCAGAGACTATCCCTTCAGATATCTAAAATAGTTAGTAATTGCATTTTATATTCAATTTCATGTACATGTAGAAAGTACTAATTATTCCTTTTTCAGCTAACAGATACTGTTCTTTTAATGTTGCACACTGTTGTTCACTAGCAATTCTTTATTTTGTCCCGTTTGGGAGCAAAATCCAGTGAGTTTCGAATCACCAACACCGATGGAATTTTTACCTACGACAGTGGATTTTCGTGCGGAATTTTATCTACCTGGTTTGTGTTGTACTGTAAAAGTGTATACAGAAAGCTCCATGATCCATGTAATCCTCAGTTCGCTTGCTGATTACTGAGAAAGGATTCCCTTTACCCCCTTTGACGAATTTTCTGTCGTTAAAACAAATGGTTAACAAGTCTGGAAAATGCAAATTAAGAAATTTAGTCAACAATTTTGTCATTTAATCTTCTGTTTTTGATAGTCAAATTACTCATACAAGCAGACATATGGGAAAATTTTGGAATACATTTTCGTAAGTACCCCGCTAGACGTAAGAAATATTGAATTCGTCGTACTTTATTTGGTATCGGAAAGTTCTTAATTGCCTCTACCCTTTTTTCACCGACTTGTAGTCTGTCTGAAGATATCGTATGGCCTTAAAAGTTAGTTTCTTGCTTGAAAAAGTGACCATTGTCTTGTTTGAATTTTAAATTTGATATCTTTTAGCGCTGGAAAATCATTTTCGTTCCTCCAGTTGGTTTTCCGGTGGCGGTTCATAACGTTGTACATCGTCTAAAAATACAACGCACGCCTAATGAATTAATTAATTAATCAATTCTTGTAACAATCGCCATTACTCACAAAACCGGTTGGAAATGTGATTAGTCTATAAGGTTGGCGGTTGGATTGGCTATGACCTGATCGCATAGGAAACGGAATTAAAGCCTTGCTGAATTCATGTAAAGGAATTTGCCATTATCCACTACACAAATCTAATGTGAAAATTTTCTCCCTCACAATTGGTCAAACATTTCATCCATGTTTGGTAATGGGGACATCTCATTTTTGATTACAAAATTCAGAGCTCTAAAATCAATTTAAGGTCAATATTTGACTTATCCATCTTCGCTCTTTCCCTTTATTAACGCTGTATTTGCTGACCATGGACTAGTGCTGTCTTCTCTGACACCCTGTTGTAACGTGTCCTCGATAGCATTATGTAACGTGTCTGTGTGCATGGGGCACTCTGTAAGGCAGTTTGTTAATTGACACAGCGTTCCCTATTTCAATCTTATATGTCACTAACGTACTTACAGCCGAGCCTTTTCTGAATCAAACGCGTAAAGATCAGAATAACTTTCTGTAATTTCACACACTTTTCTTATATCTCTTTTGGCATTGATTTGACTTTAAACACATCATATAAATTTACTCCGATCGTTGTCTCTGCCCACATGAGAGTATAGGAATGAGGGCTGTTTACTGTATTATACTAGCGCTCAATGGTTTTTCTTTCGCTCTGCAATGAGCATATATGCAACCTTTCTCCTCTTTTGTCCCTAATCCGAAAATAACAATTTACTTGCAGGACTTGCCCGGTCAGTGCTTTAACTGAACCCCTCTTCCTGCCCCTACTTACCTGTTGTTCTTAAATAGCAATCCGTCCAACCCTATGGCACATTTGCCCTTTGATACTTGGCTTTGTCAGATAATTTCAACTTACTTATATTTATATTTCAATTAGGTATAACTTTTATCTCATATTCACTAATTTTTTCCACATTAATCTGTTGCTGTTTCCTATACACTTAATACTATTTCCAGTAACTTTCCCATTTATTCATTAATTTCAAATTTTTATCATTTTAACAAATTTGAAATGTTATAAACTTAACAATGAATTCATGAATTTTACTAGTGGACAACATCTTTCATTTAGTCTTAAAAATGAATACTAGAATCGCCTCACTGATCGTCTTCTGCTTCCAAAGCATTACAGCCCGATGTGGGCCTGTGCTGCCTTCACGATGTTTCCCCATTCATCTCTTCTCTCTGCTTTATCCCACCATCCAGTCTCCTTCATCTTCTTCAGGTCATCCACTTCTTGGAGCCACTTCTTTCGAGGTCTGGTACGTCTTGCCATTCCATGGATTTTACTTTTTAGGATGCTTTTAGGCATTCTTTCCATTCCCATTCTCTGCAGGTGCCCCAGGCAACAGACTCTACGCTATTTTATAAATCTAACTATATCTTCTCCTTTTAGAATCTGGTTTATCATCTTAAAAAGGAATACTAGTATCTCCTTACTGATATCTAACTATTAATTTCCAAAAATATTTGTATTTTCGTGACATTTTCACTTAACATCCTATCCCCTCAGAGGAAAATATTTCCACTTATATCCTATCTTGTATTATTGAGATTCTTTTTCCTAGTCACAGTTCACAAGTAAAATATGATCTTTGCTTCTAAAATACCTTTGTCACACATTATTGAATTATTATGAAGTAAATTTATTGCAACATAACATGTGTTATTGCAATAGTAAATTTTTTCATTCTATTTGATTTCTAACTCTTTAAACAGATAATGTTATTTAGAAAATTACTCTCTTCAGTCTAATCTTGAGAGAGGAAAAAAAAGGAATGAATAAAATCAAATTCCAGTTCTTAATATGTGTTGCTCTTCATAGTTTCAAATGGTTTTTTAGATGGGGTCCTTGTAAATTATTTGTTATTTTTTTAAATGATAAAACATTATCAAAACTAAATCATAATAAATTTTGATGGAAGATAACAATACAAAAATTGAGAATATAATGGACATTGCCTACCCTATGAATAAATATTTCTGAGAAATTGGTTCTAATCAAATTGAACAACTTAAACAGCCTTGGAATGACCAACACAAATGGATTCAAATGTAAAAACAGTTTTTATAAATCCAACTAATTTCCCTGAAGTATGTAAAATAATTTATGACTTATCAAATATAAATCTGGTTGTGTGAGTGAACAGTCATAAATATCTTGGAAATATTATCTTATTATAACATGAGATCAAATAAACATATGAATATATTATTCATCAAACGAAGTATTTAATAACTAATGGTGATATATTAAGCTTGTTTTTCATAGCTTAAAGACCTGGGGTGTGGCTTATGAAGGCTATTTGGCAGTGGTATTGCTTATAAATAATGTCTTATTGAATGTGGAGCACTTATTTACATTTAAGAGTCTTGTTTATCTTTATTATGAATTTAAAGAAATCCACATTGAAAGTACCTCCAAGACTAGATATAAAATTATACAAACGTCTAAAACTAAGAAGGTCAATGGTAACAAAAATTGTTATATGGTTATTGTAAGAACCTTTAATGCTCTACCTTATGATCTAATGAATTAAATATTTAAGAACAATATAATAAAGAAAAAATTAAATAGTTTTATTGTTATTGGGTAAATCAATCATAATATAAATCAATTATCAATATGAAAAGTTTATTGTTTGTCAAAAACCTGTCAACATTTTGAAGTTGTAATATTTATTATTTTTATTAATAGTTTTTAAGGTTATTTTTTAGATGTAACCAGCCTATGATAAGATGGTTTTGCCTGTCTTTTTAGGAATATTATGTATATGTAATTAAACCATTGAATGAATTTTTTTTAAATTTTTATCAAAAGAATTTGGTATTTTATACTTTCCAAAAAACTTTATACTTTTGGAATTAAGTAGAAATAAAAAGGACCCCAAAATTTATTGTATCCTTTACATAGATTAGTAGACACATTGTTTTACTGTTAATTCAATTTATTTTATTGTTTGAAATGTTTTCATATAAAGGATAAAGGCCTAGGAATTTTTTTAAAAGTAATGCATTATTCTATGATGGGGTGATAGTGAACCAATTTCCCTAATTTAGTTACCAACTAATATTTAGTGGCTTACGATTTATTTAAAACGTTATTTTCGACCATACTATTATAATTACATGTTGGTGCTCTGGCATGTATAATTCCTGTACAACTCTGGCAAGTAGAAAATTGTTTGTTCACTAATTCCGCTGAAGTTTCCGAAGATTTTAATTGTTTTTGAGAATTTTGAGCTATCGAGTAACTAAATTATTATTAATATTACAGTAAAAGTAGAAAATGAGTGCATTTTATTAAGAATTAATTATTATAAAAGAATCTTTCTGTTAACTTCTACAACTAAACTTAAATTAGAATTGGTCCATTAAATATGATGATGTTCCTATATTATTGTTATCTTTATAAGTTACTTTTATATTTTTTTATATTAAAACTCACCATTCATTACTAACATGGCTCAGTACATTCTTATTACATTATTGTTTATTTGATTTTAAATTGAAACTTGCTTTGTGATATGTAGGCACTCGCCTTATAGATTAATAATCTCAAACTCCAATTTATCTACAAACTTGGTAAATTCTTTCATGGTATTTTAAGTAAGGTCACTGGGAAAGAGGCTAGTGATGTGAAGAAAAGCATAGAGTTCAAAGAAGTCATTGATTGTATACATATTCCCGATAATTAGAATATAATTTCCCTTGATGATGTATCATTATTATGAACATACCAATAGATCTAATTTGTGATATTATCAAACAAAAATGGGAGTTGACACAGGATCACCCATGGATAAAATTTTAAATCACATCACCTCATTAAAATACAAATTAGTGTAGTATACAAATTGGTTGACTCTGCTAATATACTTATTTCCATAAAATAAATTTAGATCAAATTAAAAGGACCCTAATAAATAATAATTGTCCAAACAAATTTATAGAAAATTATGTGCATATGAGAATTGCTAATAATAATCCTAGTAACGAAAAAGACAAGACGATATAATACAAGGCATGAATTTCTCTTCCATTCATTAAAGGTTTGAGCAATCAAGTAAAACACATTTTGAATAAGTTCACCATCAAAATAGGCCAACTTTAATAACAAACATATATATGGCATATAATTACAAAGATAATGTAGATAAGAAACCATGTATAGTTTGTGGGATTCCATGTAGAAATTGTGATAGTAGATAGATGGGGAAACAAAGAAAGGTTATTAACACATTTAATTCACATGCTGAATAGCTGCACATTAGTTCACTGGCTGCTCAAAATAAGGGGACATTTTCTACTTTTTTATAATGGTGATAAATAATAACAATTTAGTTTTCTCTTTTTTAATTTTTATTATTTATTATGTTTGCAACATGTAAACACCCCCTCCTCTCACTATCATTAATCTAATGGTGAAATTCTTATATTCAATTTACTAAGAACATGAGAAGGTAATGTAGATAAGAACATTGATAAATATAGTTTTTTTTTGAATGAGCATATCCACTTTCACAAATGTTAATAGGATTATCTGTCAACCTCACAAAGTCACTAGAGTTCTTCACAACATTACACATAAATTACATACGCCATGTACTTAAAATAAAACGACAGGTGTAGTATACAAATCAGTACCAACTCCAGATCTTTTTGACAAGAATTTTTGTCCTCTTTTGCATACAAGATGTTCCATTTCTTGTTTGTCTCTTCACCACATAGTTCCAAGTCTATAAATAAATTTTACAATGATTCATAATAAACTTGGTATTAGTTTCATTAGTTCTTAAAAAACTAACCACCTTATAGCGATATATCTTGTAATGTCATTAAACTCTTCTGAGTCAAACTATTTTCATAAAAAGGGCTAGAAGTATTAATCATAAATACTTTCCCACCACTACAAAGACAAGAGGAAATCCGAACCCCAGACACTCTGTAAAATAAATATTAATTTCTTTAATCATTTATTCAAAAGTAGAACATTCCATTACCTTTAACAAGGAATGTATCCAGCAATACAGAGAACTTGCCCCATGTACATAATTATAACTAGTTTAGAAAATAAATAGCACATTATATTTATTATATAATTAAGTTAATTTTTAAACAAAGTACATGATATTAGTATTAAAATTTTATTTACACAATAAGAAAAAAATATAAATTATACAAGACAACAGTACCATTTTCTTTTCAGTGATTATTCATCAGTGGACACATATTGATCCTCTTTCCTTAGTTTCAAATGCATTTTTTGTTGTTGTTTGTTTTTGGAACAATTTTTAGGTCGGTTTGGGAATTTTAAAAAATCTTTTGATAATGATTGCCCTTCCCAATATTGATGGCCCTACAGCAGAATTTTTATTTATGTTTGTTACCATTTTTTCTCTTTCTTGTTTCTCTTACTGTCAACCTGTTTTTAATTTTTGTGTTTTTGGGATTAAGAAATGAATTACACTTTTTAATATTTTAGTCGTAGGTCAATGTTACATTTAAAGCAATTTTTACATTTTTATTTCTAGTCTACCTTTATTAACATCCATTATATAATTGTAATAAATAATTCAAGATTTTGACCTTATAATGGAAGAATAATATAAGCAGAAAAACTGAAAAGCAAACCCTCCTCCTCTTAGTATGAATAACTTACTATTCTTAACTATTGCTACTAACACTTCCATGAGGATCAAGTTGTTCGTAAACCCAGCTATGGCCACCTACTGACAGTTGCCCTACCACCCAACTCCTACCTGACTCTTTTGTATAGTTGGTGGAATCATTATTGTTGAATTCAGCACTTACCATAATGACACACATGTTCCAGCATTTAAAATAGCATATGAACAAATGTGTAGTACATATGCATGAGTAAAGGATGTGCAAAAGAAAATCAAAACCATAAAAGGTATCTCAAAGAGACCAAATCAAAAGCTCTTGATTAAGTTCCAAAGTGCATTAATGAATTATGCTTCATTTCTAGAACAATCTGATGCACACAAATGCATCATTTGCTGAACTACTGATGGGTTACATTTATGCACAGAGACCAAGAGGAAAAATAATACATTTCGAGACTTTTGTTATATTATTTGTATTACATGCAGGTTACGCTTCCCATGTGTTCGGACTTCGTGAGGTACGAAATTATTACATGCCTATGCTATGTATGATGTAAAATGTAGTATGTCATCAAATTATGAAAAGTAGTTAAATGAAGTGTGTTACATATCTATTGTAATAAAATGCTCAGAAGATTTAGCATATAGATTGGAAGACTTGCATTATTTATGTACTGATTTTGATGATAGTGTGCTTCATAGTGTATTGAAACTGTGGAGATTAGAGCAAAGATACTAAGTAACAAAAACTAATGTAGAATAACCTCCAATATATATTGTATTAAGGTATTCTACATCATTCCTATGATTTACTCAATTATAATTTTGTTAATTTCTGCAGTCAGCCTCCTCTTTTAGTTAACTTCTCGTTTGAGGATTCTTACCTTCTCATAATTGATTATGTCGTTGGATTTCATAGTATGTTTTGTTAGTATTGTGTGGGGGATACATGGTTTAGTTTAATGTTATTTGTAAAGTTATAAATGGTTGTGTAAATATCATTTTGTTTGCACTGTGAATCTACTATCATAATTTTTACATGCGATCTCATAAACTACGCCTTATTTCTTGCCTATGTTATCTTTATCTGTAAGTGAATTAAAAATACCAATCATACGATCATTATTATAATTTGCAAATTTAAAGCTGAACTAATTAAAATTGTGTTTTTGTGGATTGCTCAAACCTTTAATGAATGTAAGAGAAATGCAGCCCTTGTATTCTTTTGTGTTGGTTTTTGTATTAATATGAGGATTATTATGTGTGCTATTGGGAATTCTCATATGCAAATATATTTCAGAAATTTGTTTTGGATACTAATTATCTATTGGGGTTGTTTAAACTATATTGAAGTTATTTTCATGGTATGTTTCATAACAACGGTCTCAAAATTTATAAATTTTCCTCATGGTCACTTTACTTTACATTGTAATATCTTTGTATTGTCATTTGCTTGAATCTGTGAATCACTTAGTAGGTGGTGAAATGGAAACTATTTGTTGGGAAGCTCACACCAGTGACCTTACAAGTTCTGTAGCCAAATTATACCACAATGTTGAATTCATGGATTGTGTGTTAGATACTGATGAAGGATATGTAAATGCACATCGCGTGATTTTGGCTGCGTGTAGCCCATATTTTAAGGTAAGATTTTAATTTTTATTTTAGTTTCTTGGATCATTTTATGATGTAATTACAAGTGAAGTACTTCTGATTGTAAGATATCTCAATTCTCTGATGATTTTTGCGATCTCACTGGTTCGGTTATGCATTAATGAATTTTGAAATTTCCAAATCAAGCAGACAATTATTTTAATGCAACATGTGAAGTTGTTGTGAATTAATTTACTAGAAACTAGCTGAAGAACTGGAACTTTGCGGGGAAGCACACTGTTGACAGTGTAATGGAATATGCTCAACAACGTCTTTAATTCTACTACTATTAAAGTCCATTATTTATTTAATGTTTTTAATCCTGTTGGTATGCATTGAAAATAAATTATCAAAATAAGAAGTATGAAGAGGAATAGTGAAAGCAATTGCTTTTATTTTCAATGTTTCTAAAATTTCTGCTAAGAATATCTTGTCGTGTCTGCAGTACTCTATATTAAGTTGTCACTTGTCCTTCTGTATTATTTACTGCTGAATACCTGCTTCATGAAGATGGAAAAGAAGCATGACTTTTGTATTTTTAGGCTGGATTTGGTTTTTCTAGAATGTTAATACAAAGGTTCTGGGATGATTTGATTGAAAGAAGTTGTTAGAAGAAATAAAAATATTTTACTTTGTTTTGAGATGTCTTCATGTATCGTAGCTTTCATTTATTTATTCAGGTTTTCTGTTTTGTTTACCTTTTAAACCTCCTCATGATACAATAATCCTGTTCTTTTTGTGAACTGCTAGAAGGGTCGGCGATTTAATATTTTAATTTCTTAACATTGAATAGAGAGGTTTACACAAAAAGTATAATATTAATTTTATTTCAAAACAATCGGACTATGCGTTGATTGGAAACATAAGATATAAATGGGTGATATTAGTGTATTCTTATATGGGAAATTCAACCGGGTAAACATCAACTTTTATTTTCGTCTATGTAAAAGCGCTGCGCCGCCAGCCTGCTGCTTGAACCGAGTCCGACTCCCTCTTAAGGTGAATTATAACTTTCCAAGTGTCAGCCAATTTTTAATTTTGGTGTTTTTGGGATGAAGAAATCAATTACATTTTTTAATATTTTAGTCGTAGGTCAATGTTACATTTAAAGCAATTTATATACTTTTATTCCTAGTCTACCTTTATAACATCCATTATATAATTGAAATAAATAATTTAAGATTTTGACCTTATTATGGAAGAATAACATAAGCCGAAAAATTGAAAAGCAAACCCCCCTCCTCCTAGTATGAATAACTTACTATTTTTCACTATTGCTACTAACACGTCCATGGGGGTCAGGTTGTTGGTAAACCCAGCTATGCCTACCTACTGACAGTTGCTCAACCACCCAACTCTAACCTCCTATTGCCCCTAGTAGATAAGCTTCAATAGCACACTACATTTCCTATTTGACAAATACTACAATAAAAGAAACTTATTTGTCCAATGGGTTTTTCCAGGTGATGTCGCCCAACACCTCAAATTTTTGTGAAATTTGTTCTCCTTATAGACATAGGATACCACTTCAAATTCTAGTTTTTATCTCTCACTGTTTTCGTTCTACATAGTTTCAAAGTTTCGAAAATTCGGGGCATTAAAAAAGGGGAAAAATGCAAATTGCTAATTTTTTGGGGAAAAAACGTATCTCTTATATTTTTCATAAAATAATTGTGTAACTTTGTAAATATTCTCTAAAGTATAGATATGTAAACCAAAGAAATACGTAATACATCTAAGT